>APFE031755055.1:2222-124894 GCA_000404065.3 Pinus taeda
GGTAGGTTCACCCAACCTAATATAGGGTCCAAAAAAAAAAAATTCCCGGGGCGCTGCCCAGGACCCCGTAGAGGGGGGCTACCCTCCCCCCTCTAACCCCCCGGTTCACTACATAGGTTAGTCGTGGAAAGAATATAACACAATCCAACATGTTTTTCCTTTAATATGTGGATGAAATGTCATGCTTCTCTTCACTTTGGTGTCCATCATCTTCCACAAGCTAGTCCAAAACTCTCTGAGAAAGCGAGAGTCCCGATCTGACACAATCTATGTGGGTAATCCAAAATGGACCCAAACATGCTGAAAGAAAAGCGAAGTAGTCTGCTTTGCAGCGAATTTCTTTTTACAAAGCATTAGAATACACATCTTGCTAAAATGGTCAACAACGACATGAAAATAGTTGTGACCTTTTCTGGACAAAGGCAAACCTCCTACAAATTCCATTGACACACTTTCCCATGGACAACTCAGAATAGGGAGTGGTGTGTAGAGCCTGAGTTTTCTATTAGAGGGCTTTGAAACAGAACACATCACACAACCCTTTACATAGCGAGTCACAATGTCTTTCATATGAGGCCAAAAACAAAATACTTGTACATGACATAAAGTCTTTTCGACACAAAAGTGTCCATATACAAGAGAGGTGTGGGCCTCTCGAATTACCTGTACTCTTTCCCCTGTGGGAATACACAATTTACCAAGGTGATACAACAGTTTCCCCTGCAACTGATAGTTGTCCACCTGTGAACCATGGGTTAATTTTGCATAAATCTCTTTAAAGTCATCATCGTTAGCATATTTTTCAGCATAACTCTCAAAAGACAACAAAGCATTATGCAAAATAACATAAGCAGAAATAGGAGGGCGAGATAGAATATCAGCTACTTTATTGCTAGTGTCCTTATACTTTATTACCAGATGAAACTATTGAAGAAAACCCATCCACCTGAAATGACGAGATTGTTGCAACTTGGTTTGTGACTGAAGGTACTACAAGGGCTAATGATCTGTATGGATTATGGTCTCCTTGCCAATCAGGGAGTGTTTCCACTTTTTCACACTCTGCACTGAGGCATAAAGCTCCTTGTCATAAGTGGGATAGTTTATCACAGCTTGAGAAAACTTCTCAGAACGGTAACAAATCAGCTTCTTTTGCTACATCAGTACAACTCCCATGGCATAACCGCTGGTATCTGTTTCAATCTCGAATGGCTGTTGGAGATTGGGTAAGGCTAAGACTGGCGTGGTGCTGATCTTTTCCTTCAATGTTTCAAAGGACTTTTGTTGTCTTCCTCCCCATTGGAAGACCTATTTCACACTTTTCAATGTGTGCAAAGGTGCTGCAATAACAGATAAATTAGCAATAAATCTCCTCATATACTAGACTACACCTAAAAAGCTACGGACCTCTGTTACACTAGTAGTCTTAGGCCAATTTATAATCGCTTCAAATTTAGAGAGATCAATCTTTAACTGACCATGACCAACAATATGACCTAGGTAACCCAAAGAGGTTTTCCCAAACTCACATTTTGACAACTTTACATAGAGTTTTTCTTTTTTCAATACATCAAGCACTTTCTTTACATGACACGTGTGTTCAACCCAACTTTTACTAAAGACAAGTATATCATCTAAATATACAAGAACAAATTCATCAATGAAAGGCTAGAAGAGATCATTCATGACCCTCATAAAAGTGGCTGGAGCATTGTAAAGTCCGAATGTCATCACCATCCATTCAAATAGCCCATGTTTGGTCTTGAAGGTGGTTTTCCACACGTCCTACTCTGCAATTCAGACCTGGTGATAACCACTGCGCAAATCCAATTTGGTGAAAGAAACAGCATTCTTTAACTGATCTAATAAGTCATCAATGCCTGGAAGGGGGTAGAAATTTTTCACCATGATTTTGTTTGGCACATGGTAATCCATGCACATACTCCATGTGTCGTCTTTCTTTGGGACTAAGACAATCGATGAACCACACGGAGAAGTGCTCGGCCTAATGACCCCTTGGTCTAGCAATTCCTACACCTGTTTCTTGATTTCCTCCACCTCAATGGTCGACATCCTATACATGCCAATATTTGGTAAAGGAGGGTCATGCTGCAAATGGATTTCATGTTCGATTTCCCTCTTTGAAGGTAATCCCTTTGGTTCCTGAAACAACTCATCATAACTAGAAATTAATTTAGATAATTCATGTTTGTGTTCCTAATCGCAGCCCTAGAAAGCATCAACTAATTCTGCCTCTTTTTCCCTTACAACCATAAGCATGCAACCCTTACTAGATTTCACCAGCCTTTTCATTTGTCCAGCACTTACAAGGCTGGCATTGATTTTATTTTGATGAGCCCTTACAATATATTCTACCCCACCTTTTTTGATTTGGTATTTGATTTCATCACGAAAAAGACTACCTTTCTATCATATAGATACGGACTCCCTAACACCATGCCACAGATATCCAATGGTACCACATCAAGTTCTACTGCATCCACTAGCTTAGAAGTGATTACAAATTTTACTTTACACTACTTGGTTACATTCAATTTTGCTTTATCATGTATCCATCCAAGCGGGTAAGGTTTTGGGTGTGGTTTTGTTTCTAAGCCGAGTTTCTTTACCATGGATTTTGCGATTAAGTTTGCTTGGGATCCAGTATCAAACAGAGTTTCAACTTTAGTATGATTTACAACAACTCTGATATGAAACAGTTCAATTTTGTCTTGATCATTAGGAAGGGACTCATTGACAGAACTAGTGCCTTCATGCGATTCAGAATTAGCATGAGGTGTAAGAGTACCTTTTGTTCCTGCAGCTGTGATTAATGCTTCATCTCCAGAATTTGATCCAAGGTCTTGTTGCGCAGTTGCCACTGTCTTTTGCTTCCCTTTTCCTCCATACTTCTTTGGATGCTTTTCTGGGTGTTGTTTCCAACAGTGATCGTCATCGTGGCCTTCCTTTTTGCAGTGATTGAAATACGGCCTTTCTCCTTCTTTGGTTGATGTCGTTTTCTTCTCCTTTCCTTTCCATTTCACTTTAGATTTTCCACTGGGAGGTTTGAATAGTAGTTTTTTGGAATGATCATCTCTTTCATTTTTTCCCTTGTTCTCAATATGAATTGCCTTTACACTGGCTGAGTCAATAGTGGTTGGTTCAAACAACAACAATGAATGCCTAATGTAGCTATGCAATGAGCCAATATACTTAGTTACAACTTTAGGTGTATCAAGTGCAATACCCAAATTCAGTGCTTGCTTTCTAAACTCCTCTGTAAAACTCTGAACATCCTGACCTTTGCCTTGCCTTAAATATTGCCAATTCATTAAAGCTTTTTGCTTGTATCCCAAGGGATAAAACTGTTCCTTTAACACATAAATAAAATCAAGCCATGAGGAAAAGAGGTTACCCACATTCTTACTGCTCTGCAATTTTCTCTCCCACCAAATGAGAGTGGTGTTGCTCAGCCATAGAGAGGCCAGCTAAATCTATGCCTCATCCTCCATGATCTGTAGAATCTTGCAGTAGACCTCAATCTGCCTAATCCAATTATTAAGCTTCTTTGTGTTACTTTCGCCATTAAACATGGGAAGATCAAATTTAACATATAATTTAAAGAAAGGTTTCTTAGATGCATCCTTTGAATTTCTACAATTATGGTGGTGAGAGGAAGGAGAACCTTCACTCACGGAAGGAGAAGGAGGGGGTTCTTCTCCACCATTTCCATGTGCTAAACCTTGTTCTTCTGGGTTTCTCTCTTCTGCTTTCTCCAGCCTTAAAACCAATTGACCGATATTCTCTATCATTGAATAGAAAGTCTTGCAGAAATTGTGCTCCTCTTCAAGATGAGCTTCATCTTCTGCCATGTTTCTCCTTCGATGTGCACACCCTACTTCAGGATCGAAAGGCTCTAATTCCCTTTTGCCTCTTTGGATTTTGTTTCTTGTTAGCATACAAACATGCAATTCACATCTAAAAAGACCTGCTCTGATACCACTTGATCTAGGGATCTTTTGCTTATAGATGTATGAAAAGAATCACATGTAGAAATTACAGCTTAACATAGAAATTTAATGTGCACACAAGAAAGAAGAAGAAATCACATAAAGCATGAGAAAAGACAACAAGACTTGATAACGGAGTTTGTCCAACTTGGACTATGTCTCTGGGCCCTGCTCGATCAATGGGTAGGCCTTCATTCATTAAATGGCATGAAAAGAAGAGAATACATTCATCAGTTACATAAAAAAGAGGATTATACCTCCATTCTGGAAAAGGGATGAGAAAATGGAGAACTCAAATGGAGAAATGGACAACACCACTGCGTCTGTGGCATCAAGAGGGGCAGAAACCATATAAAACTTGCCCAATTCAAACAAAATGATCAATTGGCCCTCCTACAAGTTGTTGCCTCGAACTATGTGCCAAAAAATCCTCTCTCCCATACTTTTTCCAATCATGGGGCTTTTATAATGTCGGATTTGTTACAAGCGCGCTTAAATCGGGGGTTGTTTGTTCATAATAGAGGTCATTTGCATAGAAGTATTGGTGGGCGCAACAAACCTTAAAAATAGGCCTTTTTTGTATCAAGCCATAATACATGGGGAAACATTAAAAAACCAAAAAGCCAGACTTCAAATTTCCTTAAATCGAGCTTATCGACCCATCGGGTCCGGCCCCCATATCGCAATCGGCATATCGCTGGTGCACTGGTCCTATTAGCGGGGATTGTCAACTGCCAATTGCCGATCACCAATATCGGCGTCGTCCAATCACATCAGCATCCCTCTCATACAACAACCCAGGGGTTCTGGTCTACTGATCGCTCCAATCGCCAATCACAATCATCCTGTTATCATCGATTGCTTGCCCCCGACTTAGATTAATCAGAGATCACTAATCGAGGGTTCTACTGCACCTCCTTAAGTCTTCCCCTTTGACTTCTTTGATTGCGATTTTTCCTTTTAAAGGCTTAAAGCCATTTTTAGGGAAAAAAAACCCTCATTTTCCAAAGGAACAAGGTAACCTTCTTTCTAACATAACTTCATCATCTGGACTCAGATTGGAGTGTCATTTTCACCATTGGAATCAGGGTGACGAGCACTTCTATCTAATGTTAGAATATTTGCTTTTCTGCCAATTTGAATTTTGAGCTTTTCCATGCCATTGTATCTAAAGATCCACCTGGATCACAACATATCTCCAGCCATGGCAACATGTAGCATTGTTTTCAAACAATTTGAAAGAAATTATAGATGCAAAAATTTAACTATGATCAATATCATGATTTGTTACTCAATACTACTAAAGCAGTTATTGCTCATTATTCATTTTATATGAAGAATGTATGTTCTCTCCCTGCATTCTTCCAACCCTTTATGCTCTTGTCGAATACTTGCTTTCTGAAGCTCCTCTAATTCAACAAATCAACTGGAATATTTGCATAACATATCATAATCAGTTAGTTTATATACAATCATAACCACATATACTCATCGTAATCATATGTATGCCATATGAAATTAACCATGGTTACTTATCCTTGAACCACTTCTTAATATCCTTCTTTTGTGCAACCTCTGGGTTGGTTGCCCTGCCAGACATCTACCCAATGTCTTCATGCATACCTGCACACAAGGTGTGTTATACACGCCGATATACATATCATATTTCAATCATGTAACACATGTAGTCATACGGGTACCATATGTACTGTTTGTACATAGTACCATTTGTGCTACAGTCCATCATACTATCCTCATGGCATCACCTGCAAGACATAATCTTTATCCCCATGTTTTCCACTACGTTAGTATCATGCCAAGATTCCTTTATCTATTTCTGGTAAATAGAACAATTGTTCTTAGTTTATAAGGAATTTTCATGAGCATGGTTCATTTCTGTAACCAAAGAAAAATTTATGTCAAGTGAAAATCATTTTTTGCTTTCATGTGGTTGTAACACAATATGAGTAGTATAGTATTGTATTCATTCATATTCTCATCTTAATCATACCTTCTGCTTAATGTTCTAAAGAATACTATTAACTCATAGATTTTTGAAGTTTAATAATCATCATATCAATACTTCATTCTTAAATAATTCATCTCGTGTGATTTACTATTGCCCTTTTTATGCCTCAACAACTTGTTGGCCATGCATAATTTAGAGTAGATATAATCTCATTTCCCCTTCATGAGTTATACATGAAAGTTTTACTACTTTCAATCCTACACCCTTTTAGTTGTAGGTACTTATGATCTCAGGGTACTTACATGTTAACACCTCCAATTTTATGAATTCTTGCATGGTTTATGTAACATTTATTATGTTGTCCTATTCAACCCAGATACATTATCAATGCAATCTAACAAGGGAGTCCCCCAGAATTGCTTGGTACAAATATTCATTTCCGTTGGTATGATATCAGTATGTATCATTTAATCGATACATTGGTCATAACATACAATTTGTGCTTCTTATTAATTACCATGGTTTTATATTGTTGTACTAAAGGATACTTATAGGTCCCACCATGCACATCCAATATAAGATGCATATGTCATGATATAATAACCTGTTAAATTTAGGTTCCCCTTAATCACATTTTCTTCCAACCGAAGAACAAATCACATTCCAAATGAATTGTATATAGATGCATTAATCAAAGGATTAAATTGAAAGACAATTTGTACAATTACATAGTCTTATACTATAACATGTTCTCACAATCTTAACACTATTTCATGGAAACCTTTACCACGGTATAATACTTAGGGTGGAACCCGCTTATTTAACCCCCAACCTCTCATGAGGTATATAATTTCCCTTTGGATTTTTACTTATGAACTAGTTACCTTACTAAGGTTTAACATTTCCTTCTTTATATAATCATCCCCTCAAGTATTAGGTGGGATTTTTATTTAGCCATGTCCTTTCATAGCAATTATACCATTTATAATTTGTTTTTATAACATGATGACCATAGTTTAATCTTTAACCAGAAACAATTACCACATATTATCTAATAATTATGGTAAATTTCCTTTTTGGTTTTATCATAGTCTATTTTTATGAGAATTATGATTCTTTCACTCATGAAGGCAACAAATGTAAGTGTGCCACTCAAGTAAGCATATCTTCCTCCTATATGCATTACTTGTTATTGATCTTAAACATTGTGTTAATCTGATGACCAAGCTTTCCCATGGTTATCTATTATTTATCTACCCTACTCCACATATTTGCAAGCATAATTTTTTTTTCAAGGCTTAATTTTTGACAACATATAACGATTTAAGTTCCTCATTTAGGAGGAAACACAATAAGGCAACTCATGGTAAACCTCCTCTTAGCATTCTTTTATGCAACATAGCATATCATCAATTCTTCATGCAATATTTATACACCATAACCATGCTTATTTAAACAAAATCTATGATGTCACTTGCTCATTATGGCGCATAGCCTGCAATAACAACTTAGTTATAAGATTTTCCACATGACAGTAAGGATTAATATCCTTCATTTTCCTTATCTAGCCAGACTCTTAAACATAATCATAAGTTTTTCATGCATACTTTGCCTATTTATCATTGGCACATAACAACCCATGCATGTATGCTAAAATATATATATATATATAACCTCAAATATAGTTCAAGCAACTCAATACCATATATGGATGAAAAAGTTAAATTTCTACATGCTTTGCATATTTGTAAGCATCACTTTTCAAAACTTAATTTACTTTTGATAACCTATATAATAATAAATAAATAAATAAAAATTCCTCATTTATGAGAAACTTTTATCATAAAAATACTTATTAGCATGTTAACTCACAATCCACTACTGTCGCCACCTGCATAGTATAACACCCATCTCATGGAGTACAAGTCTCTGGAGGTTATTACCACAAATTCTAAATTTTAAGCAAGGTAAGAGAACTATTCATCATAACCATCACATCAAGTTTAACAACATTAATTTATACCAAGTTTTCCTACTCAATTCAACCAATCTATAATTAAATAAAGGCACCTAAATGGTACACCTCTCCAGGTTGAGAGTATAAAGGAATCCAACATAATTTAAACCAATTTTAGTATTCCCATGCTTTGTACTACTCTTTACCTTACTCTGCTCCTAGCTCTTGACACTCTATGCGACGCTGGGTATTGATGCAAACCCTTACTCTACACCAAGCCCCAAAGAGCACCGGGGATTTATGAGTATTGTAACTACTAGATGTCCTTCTCAGACAAGTTCAAAGCTTCAAATCTGGGATCGATACCTTAGCCTCCCATGCCTTATGATGAGATAGTGGATTCAAAATTTAAAATATTGTTTGATTGCTCAGATCCAAGAGCTACAACTTCATCTTCCTCATCTTTTTGTGCGGTTGTGGTTAGTTCCTCCTTACATGGGATGACCGTTTGATAAAGCGCAATTGGGCTAAGCCCAGAAATAAAACAAGTTCAAGTGAGAGCTATTAAGCAGAGGCACAATCTTCTGCTAGGTATGTGTTTCGATGAAATGTTTGTACTGTGAGATTAAGCCAATGTTCATACTTTTGTGCTCCTAATCCACGAGTTCTCATTCGGTTGTGGAATGGAAGAATTTATGTTCCTCCACAATGGTAACACAATCTTGCCTCGACTCTTATGTACCTTGCTTTGCTTATTGGACAATGAGGAAGAACAGAATATCGAGCAAAAACTATGATGATGATATGTGTTGTAATGATGCTTAAGATGGCGACACAAGTTGTAATAATGCTTCTAGAGATCAAATTCTGTGTTTCATCTTATTTAAATTACATGAAACCACTTTTATAAGCTATGTTTCATCTTATTTACTTACCCATTAAAGAGGCAACACTTAAAACACTCTTAATACAAACACTTTTCGTCCAATAAAGTATTTACACAAAATCACATATCGTGATCTTTACTTGCCGGACCCTTTAAAAAAAATTATTGGTTTGAATATCAAGTTCTTATTTATTTATTCAATGTCGTGGTTTCATGGTTCAAAGTTAAGGGAGTCGTTAAATAAAAACTGTCTCACAATGTCAAATATGGATTCAGATGATTAATTTCAGTCAAGATTGGAAATGATAATAAACTACTCCCTTTTTATTCCGAATTTATATTCTTTTGAAATTTCAAAGAAAATGAATATAATTATAATTAAATCAGCTCATGAGCGAAGTAGGTTAGGAAGAGCTTTTATAGCCTTATAACTATTTTTCATAAAACCCAATGTATTATTAAAGATACTTGAGAGCAGGAAAATTGCCATCTCCATAGAATCCCTTTGTTATGAGTTATGCTAAACTCATTCTGTCAAAGCACGTAGTCCGCATTCACCCTTGTATACGCAGTGCCCAAAATTGTTCTCCTGGTGTCGAGAGTTTGCAAACGTCAAATCTTCCATAGACAATATTCTCAATGTCCAAAACATTTTCAGAACAGCTTTTATAACATGTTGTCCATGCATATATAAATATCAATCTTGCTCAAAAAAAACCCAAAAAAATCGATCAAAAAAGAAATGCTTACCTATGTTGTTTGTAGAGCATAACGAGGTCTACCAAGACCAAGCTTTCTCACTCATTTTTTAGCAGCCTCCTTCTTATAGCCTCTTAAACCACTACAGAACTCAGGTTCAACACTCTCAGCTATATAGCAAGGTAATTCATTTAGGATCAAGTTGGTTTATTTAATGTTGTGTAACCTCTACGGATACGGTGGGGATAATCATTATCATTTCTTTCCGATTTTATCATGTCATGCTCATGATTATCACAAGGGTAAGATAACGTTTTATGGATCATCATCTCATCCTATCTTATTCACCCAACGGATAGGTTCTTCCAAGAAATAAAGGAAACAACGCTACCACTTTCTATGATCCCTCCCGCATCATTTGCTTTAGCTAACTCGCATTCTTCCTCTTTGTGATAAAGAAGACAAAAAAAGAAATATTTAAAAGGGAAACATCAGTTTAGAGCTTTTCCAGTGATGTTTCTAAAAGCTACGACAAGCGAAGGCGAGCTTTGAAGGTGTGGAAGTTATAGCAACGGTGTTGCTTTCAGCATCATTTTCTTATTTCATTAGCACAATTAGGAAACCTGCGGCTTTTTCCATCCCTTCCTCTAAAAAAAATTAGAATAAAGGCCATCATTCCTACATCTGCATGGCTTTATGGCCATTAGACACAGATTGTAGATAATATTTATCTTGATCCTCTTACAATTTACGATTATCCATATATGATATGCATGACCTTCTATCCGTTTTTGGGGTAAATCTTATCCGCAATGAGTACGATGATCAATGTGATTTGAGAGGGGGTCTTTGAGAGGGAAAGTGATTTCTTTTGCAATGACATTGCTTTATTCCATGCTTTTAGATCATTCCCTTTATACAGATTCTGTTTCAAAACTTGCACAAAAGGCAATGTTCAAAGTCCAATTTCATTGTTATGAATCACGCCTAAAACCTAAAAATTCCTCAACTTCCCAGCTCGGAAAATCCAAACCTTTCTCAAGGAAGAACTACACCAAGAAATACTACAGCAAATCAAAACCCTTTGTCAAAGAAGAAATATGGCAGATTAACCCAGCAAGATGACACCCTTTAGATTGACATGGCTGCAAGAAAATATTTTGCTCTGTTCCACAGGCCTAAAAACGATTCCAGAGAGAGACCAATCGCTTGCTAGAGAGAATTTCTCACAACTGGATTGTTACCGACTTACTAATAGCTAAGATGTTGCATACATAACCGATATTAGGTTGTTGAACTCCAATCTCTTTGTTAAATATTAATAGTGTAAAGGTTGCACCCACTGCACAGATATCGCTACGTGTAATTACAACTCCCACGAATGTTAAACACCAGATGTGTGATTTATATATTCTACATTCTAGATGCGCTACCTAAGAAAATGAACATATTTGTTATATAACTCAGTAGAGTTAGTACGTTCCGAAAGAGCTTAATGTTAAATTGACTATAAAGAGTCAACAAGAAGTCAATGCCCGTAATTTTTCATTTTTACTATTCAAACTAGAGCTATCATATAATCCCATAGGTGGGCACATTTCCTACATCAACCCCTCATAATCTAACCAACGGAGGTGCCCATATGAATTATAATTATTCTACAACTCCATATCCCAACATGCATATTTTACTATTCGTTTTTTATTTCAACATGTTGATTGTACATACCATAATTTAATCAATTAAGACCCACATAACCCCCAATAATTGTAAATGAAATGATATCAAGTTATATATATAGCGAATTTAACATATATATGTTATTGATCCTTCAATAACCATGTTAATGTTTGGATTGTTCTTCGAAGAATCTTAATTACCCTTGGTTGCGAGAAATTATTATGAATTTCATAAGTTTAAATTTCTCAGATAAATTTTAGCGTTATTGTTCTTATAGGAATTTTATAATCAAACCTTTCAATGAAACTTTATGGAGGTGGATGATTCCATAGGCCGCAAGGTTTGAACTTGGGCTTTGATACCATTTGTAACGTATCTCCTGAGCCTACACAAAGAAATAGCATATTAGGCTCCTATTCTTGTAATTCTTTATTTGTTTACAGGTAAGATTTGACCATTGTCTTACGTAATATCTTTATCATGGAATGAACAAGTATCATTCATGTCACTATACTCATTTCTTAATAGTTATACAATCTCATAATACTGCATCCTTCTTTTAAGCTTTTACCAGATCTATGATGGGAACCCTTAGATCCATTTAAACAACTTATATATAAGTACAATCATTAAATATGAAGGACTAATCATGGCATGCAACCTATAGAATCTTTTGATTAATCCACATTGGAATTAATGGAGTATTATCTTACGTCTACCATGGCCAACTTGGTTGTGCATCATTATTATAAATAAGCATAATCAAGGTATTTTCACCAACCCTTGTTTCAAAATGCATAACTAACTAGACTACCCTCATCGGAAGCAATTCATCTACTTATGCAATTAGAAGCATGATCCCCTAAGTGTCCCACATGCACTAGAGTTACCACATGATGTTAGATTCGATAATTATCTTAACACTATTATATGACTATTTCATAATAATGACTTCATAGAGACATTACGAAAATCATTAATATCAACATAAAGAAATAAATAAACATAGGGGTGAGAAACCAACATACAAAACATTCCACGCATATGAAGCCAACTAAAACATCACTTGCAGAGTGGAGCACCACCGCCCAACCATGAATCACCTCTGATTCCCCCGAGCTGAGGTTCTTGCCATGGATCAATTACTTCCAATTGATCAATGCAATGGATATTTAATACCCTCTTTCATGATATAGTTTCCATTAGCGACATCCTACTTTTATGGACTTTTCCATTTGCCTAGGTATTTTTCCGAAAAGCTCGCCTTTATCTCCCACGAGGCTTTTCCTCATAAAATATTTCCTTTATCTCTTGCAAAGCTTTTATGTTTTCTTTTCCTTGATGGATGTTTATCTCCAATCCATCTAATGGATATTTATCGCCAATCCATCCAAGCTTATCTAGAATTACATCTAGAAGCTTATCAAGAAAGATTTATTCCTATCCCATTCCTCAATGGGATTTGTCAAGAATCTCATATCTTGGTGTCTCGCTTTTCCAAGTGATTTATTTAATAACATATTTGTTTTCCAATATTACATATTACACCTAGCTTTTCCTAACTTAGGTTACAATAGACTAACACACAAGGGAGGGGTGTTACATACACAGCGCCACATGCAATACATGTACACAGCACCATTTGCACACATTTCCACTTGTATAACATGTACACAGCACCACATGCACATAGCACCACTTGTACAATCATGCACACCACAACATATGTACATAGCACCATATGTACAACATGCGTGCAACACCACTTGTACATAGAATTTCATTTCCAACATGTACATAGCATCATTTTTGCAAAGCATTACATATCCAACATGTGCATAGCACCATGTGCACACAATACCACATGTCCATCATGCACACATTATAATATGTACACAATACAAAACATATACATAGCACCATCTATACCCAGGCATTGAATATGCAATATTCATACAACACTATCTGTACTACACCATGTACATAACATTACATAGTCAACATGTACACACACTAAATATACACCACACTGCATGCACACAACATCACAGTTGAAACAAGTACAACATATACGACATATGCACAATAGTCGTACCACACATCAAAAACCACACTAACTCTTTACCAAGAAACCTTGCTTCTAGTGTCTTATCCATGCTTGTCCCAGCATGTCGCAGACCACATTGCTTTCACTTTGCTAATGTATCCCTCGGTATAACATGTCCATAACATAATCATAGGCATAATACAAGCATACAATATAAATTCATATTCACATGATACTGACCTCATATATTTGTCGCGACTATTCTTCCACTTGATTCCTCATAAACCAGGAATCTCTTCATGTCATTCACCTGCATAAGCAATCATTCCTCCACTAGAACAATTCCTAGTGACCTTCTTGGAAACTGACATAGATACATAGACACATACATACATATACATAAACATTAGCATAAAACAATGACAATCCATGATGACCCTGTCAGATAACGACATACATACATACATACATACATATATGCATATAATCATTAGCATAAGGCAATCATGATCACAACATAAATACTAGATATCAAGGTCAAGGTTAAGAGAACTTCCTTTATTCATGCAAAACATTGAGAACCACCATTCCCAACTTAGTCAATCAATCTTACATCTTAGGTCCATTTACTTTACCTTTTCTGGTTACCTTTCTCATGTTCATATTGCCACCGTGTGTTTACCACAATGGACCCAACCAGTCCAACCGAATTTCATAGTCTTACCTTCCGTTGTGCTTACTCATGCACAAAGATTCATATGATTTCTTACATTGTCTATTGGGTGCCACATAGATCTCCCTAAGCTCCATAAACTTTCCTCTTCCCCAACCAATTCCCAAGATACTCAAAACATAAAAGACAACACAAGAAACAACATGTTATCACTGAGTTAAAAGAGTTGGTTTGTGTCAACCTTCAACCCAACATAACTATTTCAAACCACTTTGATTGGAAGTTATCCCTTCCAATCTGAGAGGGATCTCTCAAAACACTTATCAATTTCACTTTAATCAACTCAAAACTATATATGACTAACTCTGATTCATTTTTATGTGGTTTTATAGGTGAAGTAAAATGTGATGGTTGCCACCATTGGGCATGGAATCAAATAAAATAAAATCATTGGCAAACAATAGCGTTAGTCTGTCCATAAGTTTTTCCATGGTTTTCATCATGATATCAAATTCCACATCTAAAGATGAAGAAGGTTGATCTTCCTCCTATCCTTGTAATAATTTCATCACTAGAACTCCAAGAGAGCTAGGAAACACAATTGTGTACTTCATCACAATTCTATAGAAAGATACGTATTCAAAGGGATAGATTCACTATGGAAGTGACAAAATGCCAATCATGAACAAATAATCTCAACACATATGGAAGTTTGGAAATGAACCTTTATGATTGACCCCTTTTGAATTTATATGGACTCCACATCATGACATGATGACCAAAAACACTATGATCATGAAATTTATTCCGAGAAAATTTGAAAACCCTAGCTAATTTGACCAATAGACTTCACAAACTATTCCTAAGTGTTATCATGGATAACACGACCAAGAAGGAAACCATGAAACCAATAATGACACCACAATCCAAGTGGCATGGCCATGCAAAAGGCACAAATAAAACTTCAATCAAGCACCAAAATACCAAAAGAACAAGACTAGCAACAAACACCATGACTCAACCCACGTAGTTCCCAAGGAAATCTCAACCCAAACCTTCTTCAATATTTCATGGTAGTCTCTTGCCATGAAATCCCCTACAACATATTACCATAAACACATAATTGTTATTGCATAAATAAATATAACAATATACCATATATCTTACCTTATTCTTCCAAGCACATTGCTTGCAACTAAACACATCCAAGCCATGTCTCAAGGGACTCTAATTCCCTCCACCTATAACTAGATACTAGCTAATATACATGTCAAGTACATATTCATGAATCTAGCACATATCCACATAAGTTCATACAAATCAAGTTTAGGAAGACTTCATGTATGTGAGACACTCATTCGTTTGGAATTAGGGTTTCCAAACATAGCCAAAGGAATTCTTATCCAATTCCTTTCTTTTACACTTTTTACCTTGTTGCAATCGAGGCTTACTATGTACTGTCACATCACACAACTGTTAGTTATATAAACATATCAACTATTACTTTGTCATACTAATACCAAGCATGCTCCTTACAACTATTTACCCATGTCAATCACACATTCCAAATACCAATACAATCATATCTATCAATTTGAAATCAACATTGACGAACAATCATGTCATAATCCATAGTCAAATCATAATAATTAGACATTATGCTACAACTGTCAGCTACATTCAAGTACATATCAACTGTCTCAACACATATGTGTTAGTACAATCATCTTAAAACAAGATCATTGGAACACATACTCTTATTATGCAACTCATCAAAATTTCAAACAACTTGCAAACATACCATGTCAAATAAATACACTAGATGACATAATAGACACCAAACACTCAAACACCAAATAGACGACATAATCAAACATTCAAACACTAAATAGACGACATAAGGAAGATTGTACCTTAATGTATCTGAGGGGAGGCTATCTTGTCTGCACAATCAATCTAGTTAGCAAGATATAGCTTCACAACATATCAAATCAAACCTAAATCATGATATCTGTAGCAGTAACTAACTAACATGTTCACATCATAAGATCATAATAATTTGTCATTCATGCATAACAATCACATATGTACGATCAATATAGATTAGTATGACACCATACCACAAATATGTCAGCTCATACTTGAATATTGCAACCATAACCATTTGCATAGGTCAAACTAAGTTAACACAATACATATAACATCAATATCTTCAATGCAATGAACATAACCATCATGCATATGACCAATCCCAATTAAAACATCAATATCTCAATGGAATAACCCTAATTATCAAATTAACTAACATATAGCAACAATCAGTTAACATATAACATGCTCATCAACAACCTATGACCTAATCATCAAGCTAACTATCATATAATAACAACAAGTTAACCTATAGCATACTCATCGACAACATATAACATGATCATCAAGTTATCTAACATAAAACAAAAAATCAATGCATACAACCACAGGTTACTACCATCCTTGACTATCCAACACATGTGCATATAACTACACTGATCAACTAACATATATCATGAATGTAACCATAACATCAAAATACATGTACATAAACATAATGTATATAAACCTAATGCATATAAAGATCCTTAACTTACGTACATGCATGCCAAAGATACCATACCTATATGGTGATCTGCTCTTACCCCAAATTCTAATGTTGCAACCTCACTTTGATAGTCTGCGTCTCCTACTCTATCTCAGCCAACACATTAGCATCATAAAAACCAATAGCAACATGATGACTTAAATTGCATACAATGACTTTAAAAGGCATATTTGACCTACTATGCATGGATAAATATAGACAAGACCATACATGCATAACAACTACATATATACATATAACACATGACTACAAAACCATATACACACCATTCTAGCTAGAGTCCATTCATCAATGTATGACCATACCAACTACACAAACCATGACCTCTTGCATGAAAAAAACAACCACCTCATGTTCACTTTATAATATGTGATCACTGACATGCATAACAATGCATAATCAACCATACACACATGAATACATACTCCATGACCACACCCTCAACCTTCACATGGTGACATCACTACAACCATGGTCAACACAATGAAAATGCAACAAGCACATGGACTACATGCATAAGGAACACATATGCAACCAACATGAATGCATGACCAACACACAACTCAGTCTAAGGGGTGAACCATGCTCTGATACCACTATGTAACACCCGCCTCCCACATCTACCCAAGAAACTAGCCAGTCGGGGTAAACACGCAACGAGAGGCTACTATGATATGATTCAACCTCCTAGGTAACCTTAAGGAAATGGAATCGATGGAAACAAAACACACAAACCTCCCTCAGGTGCTTCAAGACCCCCGGGAGCTAATCCACCACTCCAGGTGTCCAACCCCTGAGTTAACCTAGCATTTACATGAATTAAACCTAGAGTCACTCCCATGACAAGGCATGCATGCGACTGTAAACCTATAGTCACTCCCACACTACCTGCAAAGGAGAGACTACAGTCTCTCTCGGCTAGTTTTGTGCTAGAGACTGCGAGATTTAAGCCACTTTTTCAGGGCTAGCGTCCAAATCAATGCCTAGAACTTAATGAGACTATCCAAGACATTAAATGACACCAAGGAAAATCCTTTAAGACAAAACTTGATCAAGGGCTTGACCTAACCAAGCCTAACCACAAAAAACATTTTGTCAAACACTTAGTAAATATGCAACCTACAGGTGTAAATAACAGATATCAGCATAGGGGTCTCATACTTATCTAAGATTTTCTATGAAGCATTGTCTCCTTATCACATTAGTTGTCATTTCATCCATTAGGCCATAGATACATTGATCATTCAATAAAAATTAAGAACATGAAGAGAGCCATGCATAACTCCTGTCATAAAATACATACATAACCAACATAGTAGGGACATAAATACCAATGAAATCATAGTCATATAAACCACATATAATCCATCATAACGCTCATAGATATACAAGGAGAAATAACCTTTCATTACTAATGAAAAATCCAAACTCGGGATGGGACTTCCACATTCCACTCGACCGTGGAATGGCTAAGCCAAATCTTTCTTCAACCATTGACCCCCATGCCATATTTCAAGCATGAATGTGGGATCTCATAGAACACATCAATCAAAATTCATCCAGGGGTTCCAGAGGCCATCCACCTCAACCCATCAAACAGTGATTCCACCTCACGGTTGGACATCACAAAACCATCATCAGATTGGTCTCCATCCAAGCCTTACAGGGCTTCCAGAGTGTTTTTCCAACCAAGGCTTCCAGAACTAGTAACTCAACCCACAGCTTATACAGGGCTTCTAAAGCGTTTTTCCAACCAAGGTTTCCAGGACTAGTAACTCAACACACCAAGGTATTCCAAAGTGTTTTTCAAACTAGGGCTTCCAGAAATAGTAACTCAACTCAAGCTGTTACAGGGCTTCTAGAGCGTTTGTTCAACCAGGGCTTCCAGGACTAATAACTAAACCCAAGCTAAGGAAACATGAGAACCAATCAAAAAAAACAATGAAAGTAAACCCACAATCACCAAGGCTATCCAGGAAATGTCAAGGCTATGAAATCCACTATTGATCTAGGAAATCCTCCATGCCAGTGACAAATCACAACCAAGAAACCACATGCATGTGCCATGCATGCCAAAAACTAGTGAAGAAATCATACATGCAACTCGATACCTACAAGAAAATATAATGTAGTTGTTGATCCTGATGCTTCACACCTCCAAGAGAACTACAAAAAAACTCTAAGTATCCAAGAGTATGAGAGAGAGAGAGAGAATAATGATAGAGCTCCAACATTGAACTGACCAAGTCTTTCCCACTAATCCTCAGAGGCCATTTTATTACTGAGGCCTCTATTTTCTTCATTTTCCATTATTTTCCTTCTCACATGCAACCTGTTACCTTTCACCTTCCTTTTCTCCTAATTTCCATTATTTTCATAAATAAAATGCCAATAAATGGCTCGTGCCTTTCCAAGGCCTTTTCCATTTCCTTTTTCAATTTTCTTAGCCATAATAAACCTAATCAACACCCATTAGGATATTTTCCCCACCATTCATCTTAGAATATGTGTCCCATCGACCGTGGCCTTATATATTTTTACATGGAATTTTACCAGGGTTGTTACAGAATATTTTTGAGAAAGACTATAAATATTTTGTAAAAAAAGTAGAAAGGTTTAATTTATGGAGAAAACGAAAGTTCTTTCCTTTGATTGTAAGTTTTGGAGTTTCATTGAAGTAATCAATTCACCAAAATAGAGGCATTTTGTTTCAAGATTCTTCTATCAAATAAATGGTGATGTCTCTCTTTGTAAATTTGTCTTTCCTTCTAGTTTATACATGGATGCACCTTCTTAATTGTTTACAAGAAGATTATGAGTAAATTTTACTCACAGTACTCTGCTCTAGCTTGTTAAGCAATCTAAATGTTCTCCTTCTGAAATTAAATATAAAATTCATCTTTGTATGCTTTATATTTAATAAATCCTCATTCTCATTCATATCATCCATATCACAACAACTTTGTAAGGTCCAAGTGTTTGACCTCGCCTGTTTTGAGCTACTATGTATATTTTTTATTGATTGCTGAAAATTCTTATGACTTCATGCTTAATGGACCTCTACTTCATCCTGTAACCACAACTTTAAAACCTATCTTTTTATATTCATAACTAGCCTAAAACCTAATACTATGATTGAAATTTCAGATAAAGAGAGCCCTCTCTAGGCTAGAATGGCTAGATTTTAGTCCAAAAGAGGTTTGTGGTTACCTCTGAATTTTCCTCCTCGTCCTAGGAAAACTACAGAGTGCTAACACCTTCTGTGGGTGCAGTTTCAAAAATAAGAAGTGGATGTTATCATGCAAGAGATTAAAAGGTTCATTGAACAAATCAAGTAAACAAAGGATCAAGAAGGCTTGCAAGTCACCAAGAATGTTATTCTACAGTAAGAAATTGGACCAACTAAAGCTCACATGAAGTTATCTTAGTTGTGGAGTAGAATACAATTAAACTCCAAATCCATATTATCATAGGCATTGGACGTGAAGATGTGATATGTTGCAAATCTTCCCATCTAAGTTAGAGTTATCACAACGGAGTACAAAGCATGGCATTCTTATATCACAAATGAACTCCATGTTCAAGCCACTCAATTCCCCTTTCCTCCTACATGAGGAATATTTTGTCTTATTATAGTTTTTTCCTATATAGCCACCTGTTGATAATGCTAGACCCGCCAACATTCAAGGGATATCCCCGATATGAAATCGCAATCAGGCCTCACACCATTTGGTGTAGGATTCCCATCAGGTATAAGGGCCCGATTGCCAAATCCTTAAATAGTTTCCTTGGCTCTAGCTGTCAACACAAGAGAGTGATGCAATGGTGTCTTTGAAAAGCAAGGGAAGTGTGCCTGGTGAATGTGCATTTGCAATTGTGTCGAGATTATTCTACTGTAAAGGGGAAACAAAATTGAGCCTCTAAGTGAGAGGTAATTGTACCACCTAGGAAGAGACACACATGAACCATAAGGATCTGCCTAACATCCAGCGGAATAGTCCACAGTGGATGCAATGGTCGTTACAACCAATAAACAAGTTAAGATATGTCTAATATCCCACGGAATAGTCCACAAGGATGGGACGTCAATAACAACCATTACATCACATTCTCAATAAAATAAGCACTAAAATAACTGAAATAGTTCAACTATCTTAGTACATGTGAAAGCAAACATGAAATACAAACATCCACATAATAGTATTACAAAGATTGATAGTCCATGCATGAAGAACATGTTTGCCTTAAAAGGCTTCTGTTATTAAGAAAAACTTCCAAGACACATGTTTACAATGCATATCACTAGCCCTAGTAGTGGTACATTAGAGCCACTCCTTGCTTCTCAGAGAGCTAGTTGATCTCTCTAATGCCTTGCAGGAGGAGCCAAGGTCAATAGTCCTTTTTTCATACAATGACGGGTATATATAACCAAGGGCTGATGCTTTCCCCTTGTGACTCTTTGACTACCCTCATGACTGTTCAACTTCCTATGACTTTTCAACTTACATGACTCTTCATATTCATGTGTGTCCTTGAGACTTCCACTTTACAATACATATATACATGGTCCACAATAGTCATGTGGCATATGACTACTCATGACATGACATGACATGACACTATTAACATGGACTGCTTGATGACGTGGAAATGTCAAGCCACTCTTGTTGTTGAGTGTTGGATGTCTTCTTGGATATGCTTTCTCTTCTCCTCTGCATGGCTTGGTGATGCGGAGTCTTGAATGATCTTATGTCTTGGATGGTAGTTGCAAACTTGTGTCCCTTTGCTTTCTCTTGATAGATCCACTTGTGAGTCTAGCTACAAGAGAGTCTTTAGGCATGATTCCCTCCTTCTTCTCCTTCTTCATCATCTCGCCATGACTTGATAGTGCACTTGTTCGTACAATTCACTCATTACAGGACGACATCAATCCAAAAACCCCCTAGTCTGAGATGATACCCATGAACTGAGCCTGGGACAAGTCACAGACTGGGAGAAAGGCCCCAGTGATTGTGCATTGCATAGTTTCATCATACAGGGGGAGACCTTGGGCTCTGAGACTATGCAATGTGCAGGTCAAGGAGGCTTGAAAGGTAGAACTGTGCAATTTTTGGAGGCAGTGGGCTCCGGCTCAGGGAAAGGACACTAGAGGAAGCATCTGCACAGTTTTGGAGGCCAAGGGAGGTTGGGCTTTTACACATTGTGCATTTCTATCAAGAAAGGAAAAGGCTTGATGGTTGAAGATGTGAGGTGTGCATTTCAAGGGAAAATAGGAGGCACAATTGCGCAATTCTAGAGATCAAGGAAGGCTATTGGACTAAGGAATTGCATAGAACAACAACACTAAAGGGTAGGGGCTGCGAACTGCACAATTCCAGGAAAAAAGGTCAAATCCTAGAGGGCTAATACTATCCAGTGTGCAGTTCAGTCGAGACCCAGTAAAGATAAGTTGCTTAGCTGGGAATATTTTCTGAAAATGGCTAAATGCGGGAAGCGAGATGGACTTGTGATAAGCTCAATTGTGATCACACACTTAGCATACTTTGACAACACAACAACATAGATCATTATAACACACAAACAAAGCATTCCCCTCCATGTGATTGCCTCATGACAAGATACGACAAGGGCGACATTTAAGATAGACTTTATGATGACTGTGATGACACTTGTGCGAAAATGCTCAAGACTTGGTATATGAATGTGATAGATGTTTACATGGTTGGGATTCTTTGTGCCTATGTTGCACCCCACCTGGTGCCTGTTTTGCAAAGCACTGGTGCCTCTTCTGCACCTACGTTGACCCCTGTTTTTGGACAAATTTTGCCTTGTTTGCTCAATGTTGATTTCATCAGCCTACTTCCAACTGGCCTTCCCTGCTTCTTGACTGCATTTTGGTCTCTCTAAAGCCTCCATTTGGTTTTCATTTGTGTTTTATTTCCTTTGGTAAGAATTGGTTTCGATTTTTCTTTGTTCTTATCATTAGGTCACTTTCAAACTTGTTTCGTTTGATCATTGATTGCTTGGATGAATTGTTGTTCTAGTCCTCATTCTGAAAAGTGCATTTGAATTAGTGATTAGACTTTACATCTTAGTTTTCCTTATTTTTGAAAATTAAGTGTGGTGAAAAGAAAAAAAATTCTTGCATTAACATTTAGGGTTTTGCTATATTTATTTAGGAACAGTTGCATGAAAAAGGAATTTCATTGAGCATCTTATTTGTCTCTTCCCTTCCTTGTCTATATTTTCATTGAAGATAGCTACTCCATTTCCTTATGCTAGATTTTCATTTTAGGTAATTTAGTTGAATTCATGGTGAGCCATAAAACTGAAACTTATTTCAAGATCATCTTAAAATTTAATGAATCAACCTAGGGAGAATTTGTAACATTAACACAAACACATAGAGGTCTAGGCTAGAGACATGTTTTGGCATCGTTAAATGTAGGAGTTGTCATTTCTTTCCAGCATTGCATCCCGAGGATGAAATCTCATTCCACGTATGTGAGTGTATATGATCGTACTCCATGTACATTCGGGTGTATTGGTGACACTCCACGCACGTAAAGTATATGGGGACACTCTCATCAAACATTTACAAATTAGAGAGAGCTACTACGGATTGCACTCCTATGTATCATCGCGTATGTTTTGGGAGTCCTTAGTAGGTTGTTATACATCCATAGGTAACCGAGTCTGTTGCCTTGTACGCCATGATACACCGAACACAACATTCAGTGAGATTGGTTATCGTACGTGAAATCCTTGGTTCACCAAGCTGTATATTACAATTCATGGTTGCTTGGTAATCCTTTATGCCTACATTGCCCTCTTTTTAATTTATATCTTTTGTGTTAATAAAATTTACTATCCAACATGGAACAACAATATCCCCCACTTCATCGTTCGTGTAGAATGAAAAACAAGCCTCCTCTTCCACTAGAGGCTACTCCTGACCGTCGTTAGAAGCATAAAAGAATGCAAACTACCAAATCGATAAAATTGGGAACTAGTTTTGGTCATCCTCTTGAATCTGATCAACTACAATCATTTGTCCCCTTGAGTACCAAAATTGAGATTACATCTACTCTTTTCAGTGAGACTAACACAACTGATATTGAATTACCTGAGACTTTATTCCCTGAGGTTATACAATCTGACCTTCTTGAGTCAGAAACTTTATTTCCTGAGGTCATTAAACCTAAGGAGCCTCATTCATCTTTGCATGTTACTTTATGTATTTCATCCTCACTTTCGTTGTCTCAGATAGATCCACCTAGTAGATATCTCATTCCCGACTGTGAACCGCTTCCACCTGGACTTGTGAGTATCGAGGAGATCCCACAAGAAGATCCTCATCCTTCTACTCATTTGGAGGGACTTTTCCTTTTTCCGACCCATCATCTTCTTCCTCCTCCACCTCCTGAACAAAATCCTTTACCTGATTCTTTTGACTTACCCACAAATTTTATGCAGCAATCAACATTGGGATTATTGACCATGACTAGAACCGATATGGATTTTTAGCCTACATCTACCACTATGGTTGAGACTTCAAATGTCGCTTCTACATCTATGTTTTTGAAATCACCATAGGCACATCTGTATGGTGGCCCATCTGTCCCACCAAGTTATCAGTACTTATCCGGTACCTTCTCTAGTGCATCTTCCAGTTTATGGAAATCCCCCATGTCATCCGCTTCGGGAATTTCGTATGGCACTGCTCTTATGAGTGTTGCTTAGCTTTCTCCTTCTCCTTCTCCTACACCAACAGTTGGACAGTAGGTTTTCCCTTATGTTAATGAGCAATGTCTTCTTCAAAAGCCTGACTATCCTTATGTTGGGTACCCTCCACAAGGGGCGGAGTTGCCTCCATGATCCCCTCCTCCTCTGGTAGGGGGGAACCTGTTGTTGGTATACCTCCAATTGGTAACCAGCCTTATTATAGTCCTCCTTATCCTAGGATGGATGCTAGTTTTTGGCAGCCTACTTTGCGCATTCAACCATGGTCGATGTTAGGTTCATTGTTTGTTCCCAACGTGTGCCATCATCTCATGTTCCTATTCCTCAATTTGTACCTCAAAAAACTCAAATTCATGTAACTCAACATGTATAAGTTATTATTGCATCTCAACCCATTCCTTCAGTATCTAGTACCTCTCAGGTCCCACTTACTCGTCCTTTACAAGTTCCTTTGCACAAGGTATTCCTCAAATTCCAGTAGGATAGACTGTGTACACTATGGAACAGCATTAATCGGACCCTCTTTATCATGGGACAATGCAAATCCCCAGCAGGTAACAATATAGACCTTATCAAGGTATTCATCAGGTATCGCTCATTGGCCTTAGTGGTCGATTATTCCTACTAAATTGCCTTCTGATATCCCTAAATTCAATGGGAATCTAGGAGAAGACTTGTCAATGCATGTCATGGCGTATCATCTATGGTGTTCATCAAACTCCCTCAATGATGATTCTATTTGACTTCATCTTTTCCAAAGAAATTTTACAGGTACCACTACTAAATGGCATATTGAGTTACCTAAAGCTTCATTCCATGATTTTAGTATCTTAGCCATAGCTTTCCTCATGCATTTCAAGTTGCTAGATTTGACTCAGCTCACTAATGACCCCATCACTCATTGGCCTTAGTGGTCGATTATTCCTACTAAATTTCCTTCTAATATCCCTAAATTCAATGGGAATCTAAGATAAGACTTGTCGACGCATGTAATGACATATCATCTATGGTGTTCATCAAACTCCCTCAATGACGATTCTATTTGACTTCGTCTTTTCCAAAGAATGCTTAGGGGTACCACTGCTAAATGGTATATTGAGTTACCTAAAGCTTCATTCCATGATTTCATTACCTTAGCCACAACCTTCCTCACGCATTTCCAATTTCCCATCAGATATGAAACTTGAACGAAATTGTTAACCAAATTCAAATAATTAGATTCCACTCACATTTCGGATCATATTCATTAGTGGAGGCATCATTACCAGTTGGTCAAAAATTTTGTTCCCGCTGAATTTCCCACGGAATTGTTTACCAAATATTTATCAGCACCCATAAGAGAAGATGTGGCCAAAGGTGGAGTCATGACTGAAGAGCAAGTAATTGCTCGTGTGAAATATTTGAATTTAGTTTATACCCAATCTGGCATGCTCTAGGATAATATACCAAATTCTCTGATACCTTCGAATATTGTTCCTCCTCTTATGCCTGGTAAATAATCTCATGTTGTTGATGGAATTATTGGTTCTACTAGCAAACAGACAATGAGTAAACCATGTGGTATTGCTCCACCTGCATTTGCTCAAAACCCTCAATCCCACCCTCCTGTGGCTTCTCCTTCTGAGATAAATGTCATTTCATCTGATAAAGGCAAGTCTTAACAGCAACCTAGAAGCAAGAAGAAAGGAAAAGGTAAGAAAAAGAAAGATCCATGTCTGCAGGATAAACAAACAAATCAGTGTTCTGATGAGCAATGGAAGCCTCGATATCCTTGCTTGATTTGCAACGAGGAGCACTTTACATGTGATTTTCCTCGCCGCATTGAAGTGAACCAATTTATTAAGTCATCCACCTCTCCTACAGAGTTGACTGACCTATTTCCTAATAAAGAGACTCATATGGTTGCTTGTGACCCATATTCCTCTAACACAATTTTGATCCTTTCCTCATCAAAGCTAAGATCTGATGTTTTGTGGCTACTCGGAACAAGGATTACACTAATGTAAATCTACCGAATGTTCAGGCTACTGATCAACCTACCAGTTCAGCATCATCCTTGTTAGATCCCACTCCATCGCCAATTCCTACCAAATTGACTATTAAAACTCCGAAGGGCATTATTCATAAGTTAGCTTTCAACCCTCGTGCAAGAGCCGCTCAAAATTATAACGTAGTTGAATACTTGGCTCAGTCACCATCTGCTATTTTGACTCTTGAGGTGTTGCAAAAATTCCCTACCCAAAAGAGGGCTTTACTTTTAGCTATCAGATGTGTGGATCCATCAGATTCCAACCTTGTTGTTTTCTCTCATGAAAATTATGCCCCTCGGCTTCCAGCTCAGTTGGATTTTATAATCCAAGTCGTCATCCGTGGTAAGAAAACTCATCATTCTATTGTGGATGAGGGAGCCTTGACTTGCATTATGTCCATGTCTTGGTGGAAGGCGATTGGTTCTCCCCAATTGAATCAGTCACATACTACATTGAAATCCTTTGACAGGAGAACATACAAACCTTGTGGGATTTTGAACTCCCTGCAAGTTGAATTAGTGGGGAAAATTGTGTCCATAGAGGTCGAAGTTATTGATAGACCTCTCAATTACAATATTCTATTAGGAAGTACATGGGTTTATGTTGCTGCCATCTTGACTTACTTTTATATTATCGCCTTTGCTCATAAAGGCAGGATTGTAGCCATAGACCAACTCACCTTTTTTCCTCTGACTCACATGTTACTAGAAGTGTCCCTGTTGTTGAAAGATTCTTTACTTGTGGGGACCTTTTCACTCCCTCCTACTCTCCTTCCCGACAGCTCACCTTCGGTAGCCTATATCAACGTGATATCATCTTCTACTATCCTAGCTGATCCATGGATTGTACCAGATGAAACTGACATCCAATTTTTTGGCGACCGAATGTCGCTAAGCCCCATTGAGCTAGATTATGAACCCATTTATTCAACTTGTGTGGTTTCCTCTTTTGATTCGCTTAATTAGGTAGATAGATCGTTGGACTATGGTACATCTTCCGATCCTTTCTCACATATATTCCCTACTGATGAAAGCATCATGGAAATCATGATATCAGACAATATGTCATGGGACGAACATCACCATCGTTATTCCTTACCCGATTCCATCGAGTATATTTTGAGTGATGTATACTCGCTCAATTCTGTCAAACATTTTACAAATTTCATGTCTATTCATGAGGTTGATTCAAAAAAGAACTGTTCGAATATTGAACAAATGATACCCCTTGAAATTTCCATCAAGCCAGGTGTTGTCGAAAATCTGCACAGTGGAGCATCTTGTTCTCCATCCGAGATCGAGATTTATTGAGCCCTTTTTCATGACTTTCGATATGTCTTTGCCTGGACCTATGAGGAGATGTTAGGTATCGAACCAAATATAGTTGTACATGAAATTAAGACGTATCCTGATGCCAAACTAGTCCGAAAGCACCTCCATTCGATCCATCCCAAGAAGGTTGTTGGTATTAAAGCTGAAGTTGAAACTTCTTCGAGTTTGTTTCGTATACCTTAGTCCTTTAATTGATTAGGTGTCCAATGTAGTTCCTGTCATGAAGAAATAGGGCACCATTTGAGTGTGCGTCAATTATCGGGATGTGAATTGTGCATGTCTAAAGGACAATTATCCCACCCCATTTATTGACCAGATTGTTGATGACTGTGTTGGTTGCGAAATTTATTCGTTCATGTATGGATTTTTGAGCTACAATCAAATCAACATTCTCCCAACGGACCAAACTAAAACTACTTTTATATGTCCTTAGGTCACTTTCACCTATAGAAAACTCTCATTCAGTCTAAATAATGTTGGGGCTGCATTTCAACGTGCCATGGATTATGCTTTTCATGATATCAAACACATTGTTCAACCATATTTGGATGACCTCCTTGCTCACTCAAAACATCGGATTGATCATCTGATGCATCTTCCGGCTATTTTCCTTCATTGTAGACATTATAATATTCGACTTGACCCACACAAATGTGTGTTTTGCGTCAGTTTTGGTTGACTCTTAGGTTTCTTTATATCAAAACATGGAATTTGTATTGATCCATTGAAAGTACAGAGAATTGTTGAATTGTCTGCACCTTATTCACTAGTTCAACTTCAACGAATTCAAGGGAAAGCTAACATCCTATGATGATTCATCCCTAATTGTACTGAATTGACCAAAGGATTCACTCGCTTGCTGAAAAAAGGGATTCCCTTCCATTGGGATGACGTAGCTTAGAAAGTGTTTGATGTCCTCAGAGATGTATTGGTTCGGGCATCTCTTCTATATCCCCTTGACTATCAGCATGATTACTTCTTGTATCTTGTTGCTTCCATTTCTACTATAGAAATGGCATTGGTCCAAGAAGATGATTTAGGGACTGAACATCCCATTTACTATCTGAGTCAAAATCTTAACGATACTGAGATCTGATATTGCCATGTAGGAAAGTTGGTTTTGGCAATCATTCAAGCCGTCCAAACATTTCGCCATTACATCTTACTTCGAAAAAGCATGGTCGTTTCAGATTGCAACCCTATCACATAGATTTTGTCACGTCAATTGTTGGGGGGAAAGTACTCAAAATGGATTGTCATATTACAAGAATTTGACCTGGATTTCATCAAATCAAAGTCGAATAAATCCTTAGTTTTCGCAAAACTAATGTGTGATCTCCCTTCCCCTAATTCAGAATCTACATCTAAATATTTTATTCCTGACGAGTTGTTGTTTTTGATCTTGTCATCTGACCCCTGGTATGGAGATTACCTAATTTATCTCTAGACCCAGACTTTTCGATCTACTACCTCTCGCTCAGAGTAGCGACATATTCATAACCAAACATGAATTATGTCATTATTGGCGAAACCCTTTATCGTCGTGGTATCGATATGATCTTATGAATGTGCCTCACACTAGAGGCGGATGATAAAGTCTTAAATGAATGCCACTCATGGGCATGTGGCAGACATTTATCTAGTTATTCTACTACCCATAAAATTTTATGTGATGGTTACTTTTGGCCTTCCATCTTTAGAGACTACATCCTTGTTGTCTAGAAGTGTCATACGTACCAAATATATGATCGTAAGACCCATGCTCCACCCGCTTCGTTGCATCTTGTTACCACTGTTGGTCCCTTTGAGAAATGGGATATCGACTTCATGACATGTAACCCTCACTCAGCCCGGGGCATGGTTATATTATTGTCACTATTGACTACTTTACTAAGTGGGCTGAGGTGATGCCTACATTTAACAACATTGGTGAAATGGTTGCATACTTATTTTTCAACCACGTCATCGCACGATTTGGTGTTCCACAAGTAATAGTTACGAATCATGGAAAACATTTCTGGAATCATATCATGACCAAACTAACTACTAATTTGGGACTTTCCCATGAAAGTTCCACTCCCTACTATCCTCAGGGTAATGGACAGGTTGAGGCCATTGACAAAGTTCTTAAGACGATGCTTCAATGCATAGTAGGGATCCACAAATCGAACTCGAATTTGCTCATTTACGCTGCTTTGTGGGCATAATGAACCTTAGTCAGGACGGCTAGTGGATTTACACCCACTGAGTTGGTATATGGTCTGGAAGCTATCCTCCCAATTGAATGCAAAATTCCATCATTGAAACTAACTATCAAACTTCTTCCTACCACTTCTATAGAGGAGGAGTGTCTTTTACATCTGACTCATTTAGATGAAACGCGACACGATTAATCTGGATTTAAATAGGAACACAACAAATTACAGATATAACCATAAATACCAAGATGTAGTAGAAATAACACTTCATTTTATTATTATCAAACACTAAAATATGCTTATAAACTGAACGGAAATAAGATTAGCTCACCCGGTTGTAGCTTATCTCTGAGAAGAGATGTGGCGGCTACATGCCTCTGAATTCTGTTACAATGAGGCTCAAAGGCCTATTTATTATTTAGAAACAATGGAAAACCCTAAACTTCCAAAAAACTAACCCTAGGAGATGAAGTGCCAAACTATGGGCCCCGTTTGGGTAAATTGGTACATCAAATTCCCGGGGTCGTAACTTTGGCATATGATCTTCGTTTGATGCGTCCAATACGTCGTTAGAAAGATCTATCTGAGGACTACAACTTTTGAATGACAAACATTCATTAATGTTGGTCCCGATTTTCCCAAAAAAAAACATCATTTAGGGCCTCAAAACGGCTCTGGAAGTTCAAGACCCGAAAAAAATGCCAAAAATAGTAAATTGTGTTACAAATAAGGAAACTGAAAAGAAAAAAAAAAAAAAAATATGGTGGGGATCCAAGTGGAATAGGCGGGCGGCCACCAATATCCACCTAGAAATTCCTCCTCCCTTAGGAAGCAATGGTCCCCATTACGTTGAGTTACTCCATTAGATGAGGAAACTTATGTTGAACTTGGTCCCTGGTGAGCCACTTGCCCTGGTGAAGAAGTTGGCCTACTTTGACAACTCGATATAGTTGGATCCTTTGTTGTCAGGTGTTCTTGATCTATGTGTCCATGATCTAATCAATTGTGGCTTGTTCCATGCAACCTAGATTTAACTTTGTAGGTGTGAGTTGTTCTACAATGTCTGATATGTCCAATAATGGTGGGAAGTATGGTCGAAGGCGATCCACATTGAACATTGGGTGCAGGCCAAGGAATGGGGGAATGTTGAGCTCAAATGCATTGTCTCCCATGGCCGTGGTAATGGTGTAAGGACCATATCAGAGTGGTCTGAGTTTCTGATAGGCTCCGGTAACACATTCCTTTTGCAAATGCAACTAAACTTTGTCGCCCACCTGAAACTTATGTGGCACCCGATGTTGATCATTCACTGCTTGTACTTGGCATTTGATTTCTCCAAAATTTCGTGGGCATGCTAGCAGATATGTTGGATGTGCTCAATGAATTTTTTTTCCTTATCGACTTCAGACTGGACATGAGCTGAATCTGCTTCAGTAGCTGCAAATGGTATGGCCACATCAATGGGACATGATGGTTGGAATCCCAAGCCCACCTAAAAAGGGTTGTGGCCAGTCAAGCTGTGGAGACCAGTTATAGTTGTGTTGGACATAGGGGAGGCTCTCATCCCATGTGTCTAGATGCTTTGAGTTATACATGCGCAGAATGTGTACCATCATCATGTTGACGACTTCTGTCTGGTCATCAGTTTGGGGATGGAAAGTTGTGGAGTTAGTGATCTTGGTTTCCAGCATCGACCAGAGACTAGACTAGAGTGCACTGAGGAATCTATTGTTCCGATCTGAGATGATAGAATGTGGGATCCTAAAGTGTACCCACACTCATTCAAATATTATTTTATCAGTGGCTTCTACTGTGATATTCTTCTTGCAAGCTGCCATAATGGCCATCTTCGATAATCTTTCGGCAACCAAGAAAACACAATTGTTTCCATGCTTAGTATAAGGAAGGCCCGACATGTAATCCATGGAGATGGATTCCCAAGGTCGACTAGGGGTAGGTAGCGGAGTATAGAGGCCTTGATTCCTGATGGTCGGTTTAGCAATGGCGCAAGCAGTGCGGGATCTGATGTACTTCCCGACATCCTATCGAAGATTCATCCAACAGAAATACTTTTGTAGTACTGCCACCAGTTTCTCAAGCCCAAAACGCCTAGTGTCCCGACTGTAGTTCACTTCCCAAATCATCTTGTCACGCTCACTTGAAGGAACACAAAGGTGTCCCAGGTGGCATAATAGGTCATCCTAGAGGTGAAAATCTAGAACTTGTTGACCCTCCAAGAGCGTTTGGTATGTGTGGCTGAATTCTAGGTCGCTTTTGTAGAGAAGTGGCCAATCAGAAGTCTTGTGCCCACAAGAGTTGATCACAGTGGTTAACGCCATGATCAAGGGTCATCTGATGCAGTCCGCAACATTATTGGTGCTACAAATTGATATTCAAATGGAATTTTTGCAGGTATGTGGACTACTTATGATGGCGATCATTCTGCAACTTCCCTTGTGTCTATATGAACTGCAGTGGTCGATGGTTTGTGTGGATGATCGCTTCCTTCACCAAAATGTAATGCTTCCATTGTTGGCAGGCCTACATAATGGAATACATCTATTTGTCATAAGTGGGATACTTTCAGACTATGTCTGAAAGTGTCTCACTATGATATGCCACTGGATGCCTCTATTGAGTAAGGACTCCTCCAATAGCATGGTCAGAGGCATCTGTCTCAATCTCAAATCGTTGTTGCAAGTCTGGTAATGTGAGCACTGGTGCAGAGCAAAGGTGATGTTTCAACTCTACGAATGTCTTCTGTTGAGATTCAGACAAAAATAATTTTGCTTTCGCTCCGCCCTTGGTGACTTGACTCAAGAGCCAAGTGATATGAGAGAATCCCAACATGAACTTGCGGTATAAATTGGAAAGACCCAGAAAGATGAAGAGCTCTATCAGAGTGGTTGGCACTAGCCAATCTCGAATGACTTTGATCTTGGATAGATCCACATGCACCCCCGTTCATCAATAATGTATCCCAATACTGAACCTGGGTCATGCCAAAAGTGCATTTCTCCAAATTGGTACACAGCTTGTTTGCTGTAGTGTTTGGAGAACTTGTTGGACGTGGTGGAGGTACTCTTCCCAACTCTGGCTGAAGATCAGGATGTCATCCAAGTATACCACTACAAATGACTTGTTGAATGGCCACAACATGTCATCCATCAGCCTCATGAAGGTTTCTGGAGCATTTGTCAACCCAAAAGGTTTAACCAGCCATTTGAAAAGGCCCTCCTTGGCTTTGAAGGTAGTCTTCCACACATAGGAGGGTTCAATTGGTACCTGGTGATATCCGAACTTCAAGTTGATCTTGCTGAAATATTTTTCCCCCTTGAGTTGGTCCATAAGGTCATCAATCTTTCGGATCGGGTACCTATTCTGAACAGTGATCTTGTTCAATGCCCAATAGTCAATACAGAGTCTCCAAGTACCATCTTTCTTATGTACCAACACGATCGGGCTCTCATAGGGTGATGAACTCAACCAGACATGACCTTTCTATAGTAGTTCATGAATCTTCCTCTTGATTTCATCATTCTTCAGAACGAAGCACCGATAGATTAGTCCATTGGGAAATGACGCACTTGGGGTCAAACCGATGGAGTGCTTGACCTGAAAATGTAGAGGCACCCCTGCGGGGGGTGAAGATGTCCTCATACTCCTCCACGGCCTTGTCCATATGTTGTTGTCGTGTGGAGGGACCCCGTCTGGACATCATGGCCACCATATTCTTCTTTCCCTAAGGGCGTATCATCAGGAAAACAAATTTCTCGATTTTGGAAATGAACTGACTACATTGTTTTGCAGTAACCAAAGAGATAGCGGTAGGCGATGCTACCTCTGGTATCCTGTACAACTTATTTCCAAAAGTAACAATAATAGTGTGAGGCCTTGACTCATACACAACATGTCGCTTCCACAAGTATGGTTGGCCTAATAATACATCACAAATATCAAGGGGATAAACATCACATAATACATCATCCATGAATGGCTTCATGTTGTATGGAATACGGCATTGTTGGCTCACGCAAAGATCTCGTCCTTATTGAAGCCACCCGATGGTGTACGGTTGTGGGTGTGATGTGGTTGGTAAGCCCAAGTGCTTCACGACCTCTTCCAAAATGAGTTTCTTTTATCTCCCACTGTTGACAATGAACTGTAGCGGGGAACCCTTTCCCTACATTTGGGAATGGAAGAGGCACTCCTCCTCCTCTTGATCTTCAGGTTCCTCCTTCTCTATATTCATGGTGGCAACGGTGGCATTGGGATCTGCATTAATAATCTGCTTCCCTTCTTCATTCCCCTTGTCGGGTTCTAAGTCAAAGTTAGAACATGTATCTGATTCTTAATCCTTCAGCTCGGCCACCAGTGACTGCTTAGCCCAACACTTACTTGTGTTGTGAGTGGATCTCTTATGGAACTCACACCACTTTCTCGTGTCCTTCTTTGGATTTGCAGTGTTGTTCTTTGCTTTCATCTTTGGCGGGTTGTCATGGGCCACCCCTACTTAGCTTTTACCTTTGCTCTACAGTTTTGGGTCACCTTTCCTTGCTTCAGATTCACAGTTCCAAAGTCTCACTTCTTCTGTTTAAACTTTTGCTCGATCTTGACAGCATATCGGTACGTCGTGCTGAGTGAGGAGATTTCAAGGAACTCCATCTCATCCTAGATGTAATTATGTAGGAAATCGTGATACTTGAGTACCAAATGTTTCTCAGAATCCTAGATACCCAACTTCGCGCGAAGGGTATGAAAACATTGGTAAATTCTAGCACATCTTGGTCCCTTCCCTGCCGCAGTGTTGTCCACTTTATGTATTTATCCTCATAGCTCCTGACAGGGTAGTATGGCTCCTTGATGGCATCCCGGAATGAATTCCAAGTGGGTGCAGCTAAAAATAGTGAGGTTGTACTTTCATCCTTCTGCTCACAGTAGGTTTCCCACCAATCCTTGACATGGGGGGTGGCTTTGAGAAGAGCAAAAGTAATATTTTCTCGACTGGAAAAATCATGCATAGAAAAATATCCTTCTAGCATATTTAACCATTTATCTAAGGTGTCCACATCTATTTGGCCCTCAAATATGGGAATGTTAAAGTTTACTTGTACCTTAAAAGGACTGGAGCCTCCATAGTGGCTGTTGGATGTGGATGCGCCGCCAGTGGGCAACCGTTGAAGGATTTGGGCAAAAATATCCATCATCGCATTCCTTTGTTTCTCAAGGGCCTCCTCAAGCAATATCTTGATAGGATCTCCAGCCCCCTTGTCTTTCTTTCCTTCCCCCATGGGCGGCCATCGGGGTTTGTGAGGCTGATCTTGCAAAGGTTCAACTAGATTGAGCCCTAACTCCTTATATCCCGACCTCGTTGGGGACATGCAAAGAAAAATAGAGAAAGAGCAAACCGCTCTAATATCATTGATCCGGATTTAAACATGAACGCAACAAATTACAGATATAACCATAAATACAAAGATGCAGTAGATATAGCACTTCATTTCATTATTATCAAACATGGAAATATGCTTACAAACTAAACGGAAATAAGACTAGCTCGGGTGATGGTAGCTTATCTATGAGAAGAGATGTGGTGGCTACATGCCTATGAATTGTGTTACAATGAGGCTCAAAGGCCTATTTATTATTGAGAAACAATGTAACACCCTAAAAATCCAAAAACCTAACCCTAGGAGATGAAGCCCCAAACTATGGGCCCCGTTTGGGTAAATTGGTACATCCAACTTCCCGGGGTCATAACTTTGGCATACGATCTTTGTTTGACACGCACAATACCTCGTTAGAAAGATCTATTCAATTACTACAACTTTTAAATGAGAAGTAAAGGGGAAAGACCCATGTTGGTCCCAGTTTTCCCAAAAAACGTCGTTTAGGGCCTCAAAACAGCTCCAGAAGTTCAAGACCTGCAAAATTGCCAAAAATAGTAACTTGTGCTACAAATAAGGAAACTGAAAAACTAAAAGAAACAATGGTGGGGGTCCAAGTGGAATAGGTGGGTGGCCACCAATATCCACCTGGATCAACGATGTTGCTATAGTTAATGAAGCTCATAAAATACGCATCAAGGCGTAGTATGAGAAGAATGTCAATCCGCGTGTATTCTCGAAAGGATATCTTGTCCTGCTATATGACCAAGAGTCTAATAAATTAGATTTAGGGAAGTTCCAACCCATGTGGTTAGTTCCATACATTGTCAAGCGAGTCCTTGCAAAAGGGACCTACGAATTAGTATATTTTTATGGAGTTCCCCTGGCGCAGCCTAGAAATGGGTTGTACCTCAAAAAATGTTATACTTGATCTCAAGTGTAGTTTTCATTGTGCACATATTATATATAGGTGTGTTGAGTGCATTTGCAGTGTGTCTTTTTAGAGTTTTACATGGTTCTTGTTGATTTCCTTTTACATTTGGTTTGCAAATGTCGGTATCTCTTGAAACTTTCATCAATTCCGCTTATGGTGCCAGTTGTAGCACTCGAAACCTATCTTCCATGGCATGGGATATCTTTTCTCCAAATGGAGAGTTAGTGAGTCTGCAAAGGATTTGTATTGGTCGCTCCACCAACAACATCATTGAGTATAACACAGTGGTCGAGCTACTATCTGACGCTATTGTACATGGTATATGTCGTTTAGTTGTCATACTTGACTCACAACTCATAGTACTACAACTTGCCAGTATATATTTAGTTAGAAGTCCCACCATCTTACGCACCATTTTAAGAGTACGCTTTTCTAGAAAGACATTTTGGTTTCATACAATGTGAACACATTTCTAGAAATCTAAATACATTGACAAATGCCCTAGCTAATCATGTTTTAGATAGACATTTGCAATGAATGTAATTAATTTTCAATTCACATTACATCATATTGAAAACATAATAGAAACCCAAAAACACTGAAAATATATATATATATATATATTATATATATATAAGTTTGGTTTTACAAAAATTTGTGTCCGAGACACATATCGCATACATCACCCATATACAAAACTACATGCAAGATCTAAGTATACATAATCAAAGGTGCTCATGATAGAATGACACGGCACGAGCTATCTTGTGTAGTAGTCGACCAATACAACTAGGCACTCCTATGGTGTATTGTTGAAGTCGCAATGGAAGTTGGTCGACCGCGCTATCATAAATTTCATGTGTCAACCCTTCCATGTTGTGCTCTACGTCTGAAAGGACCTCTGCTAGATCTGGATACCATATCATATCTCATCCCACCGCACAACCCTTACTGGTTCTACTGCCTCCTCCTGTTGTCCTTCCTCTACACGATGAAGATATGAAGCACCAATAGGTTGAACTAGTCCCACATCTGCATGAAACATCAATAGTTTAGTCTTGGAAACATCAAAAAAAGTAAAAAAATTGTAAAACTTTCAAGACTTAAATGATCGAAATTTCTTACCTGCAGCACCCCATTCCTGACCCTTAGGAAGCACGAGCTCAGGGTGATCACAGAAATATATGCTTATGTAAGGATAGTCATTAATCATGATAAACTGTCTGCGCAGCCATCTGAAGAAGGCTGGTGAAAAGTTGATCGTGATGGCCCTGCATGTTGGGGCATGTGATCTATCCACCTCCTCATCCTTGGCACCCTCAGATCGATAGGCTTGAGTGTGATATGTTGAGGTTGAAGTAATGGAACCTGCTCTAATGTAAAGGAAACTAAGATCGCATCGTATCCAAATTTCTTTATTTTTCCCTCTTTTGCTTTAGTCAATTGTTCTTTCATATTGACCAGAACTCCCTTACTCTAGTTAAAGAGTGTTGGCTCCAGAAACTCCAATCCATATTGCATATATAATTTTCTTTCCACATGCAATGTGGAGCTACCTTCCAATCTTGCGATAATGAATAAGATCATTCTCAAAGGTAACCGAGTCACATCTTTTATATTGATATTTCAATCCTTCGTTGGTTGGGCGAGAGGTCTACAATAGGTGGCAATATAATATTTCATAGTCTCCCCACCACTTCTCCCACCTAGGAGAGATATGGGGGCACCCCTCATGGATAGTCCAATCAGAAAGTAGATATCCTCTACCTCTATCTCGAGTAGATGTTCACCAAACCTGAATGCTTGTGCCTTAACATCCCATGAACGAGCAAGGTATTTTAACAACTCCATCTATTGCCTCATACTAGGAAGCCAAAAGAATTTTAGCAATCTAAAGTTCTTTAGTGCCTAGATGGTAGCAGGATCATTTGTTGCATTTAAATCGTATTCCTCGTGTTCTTTTTCTCTCCATAAGAAAGCCATTTTGTGTTGATGAACCTCTGAAACATCAACAAGAGATTCCAAAAAACTTGTCAATTTTTTAGGGAAAGCTGATAAACAAGCTTTATTTGCACCCAACACACCCCAAAAAGGAAAACCAAAGTGTTGCACCTCTATCTGTAGTGCATAACTTCCTAGTGCAATGCACTTTTTGACCGTTTGGGCCTACGTTGGTCCTAGGGAAAAATTTTGGAACCCCAAGGCCCTCAAAAACTAAGGAATTTTGCTTGAAATCACAAAATGGAACCATTGAAAGAAAGAGAAAGGTTTTAGCTCCTACCTGGAAGCGACAATACTCAAAATTTTCCACTCGATTGGTCGTAATTAGTTGCAGAATGTTGAGGGCAAAAGTAATTAGAACTCTCACTATTAGAGGCAAATGTGAAATGGTAAAAATGAACAGTCATTTTGAGTATATATGGTCATATTTTTCATTATTTTATTCATATAAAATATTTTGACATAGTGATTATTCATTTTTACTGTGAAACAGGTATGTTTAGACCTTTTTCTGTTGTTCTGAGCAAGTCGACAACTATTAATGGATTTTGTTGTGCTTTACACAGGTGATTTTGACCGAAGAGTATTCTTTTATCTCTTTTTCAGACTCTTTAAACCTATGAAAAAGGAACCCCTTGGAGTCCTCTTTGAGTTCTTTTCAGACTCCCAAAACATGAAAACATTGTCGAGCACTTGTTTTTTCAAACTTGTAAAAGTGAATGAAAAGATGTCTACTCAGTATAAGTTTAACCCTTTTCCTTACTGAGATAGACTAACTATGAAAAAGGAATACCTTAGTCGAACATGGTTAAGAGGTTCTCTTAGGTATTTTTTTTCTACCTTTTCGGACCTAAGGCACTACCTATGAAAAGAGACATCTAGAGTTTTCTTTTTCACCTCTTTTTCAAGCTCTCTAAACATGAAAAAGATGTCGATTTTTAACTTCGTTGGACTCGTTAAAACATCAAACAACAATGGACTTGTCCAACATGACTAGGTTGAACCACTTCTTCTTTGGATTCGTTAAATATACTCAGAGGGATTCATTCAAAGGATGGACTTACAGATCAATCATATGTTATCCTCCTCAAGCTTGTTAAAAAATAAAGAGGTACTGACCAGTATGGTTGGGGAAATTGGGAAAAAAGGGTACTCCATTTTTTAATGGAAATGAGTCACTCTTGAACATGACACTCTTCCAATTCATCTTCATGGTTGTTGGGTTCAGTAATATTCTTGTCTTTCGGTTCATCATACCTTCACAGAACCTCCATTTTGAGTTTGGGTCAACTTTTCCAACTCCATTTCAGTGTCACCATAATGTTCAAGAGAAGTCATTCAGCTTATCTATGTTACAATACTCTTAATCCTTCATTCCATGTTTTCCTTTCCTAGTCCAGTTCCATGTTAGATTCATTCTGTCTCAATCATCATACATATTTCAAGTTTTTGATGGGAGATATATCAAGGCCCTCCTATGATGGGTCACTTCCTGTCGACATTAGCACCTTATCTAGGAAGTTGACTTTAGAAACACCCCTTGGTACTGTTACACAACATTTTGTCATTGTCCTTGTATTCCCCGTCCACGATCCTAGAGGACCCCTATAGTGAACCTGACATGCTTTCCCATCATGAAGAAACTCCCAGTCTATCCCTCTTCATGAGAAGAATAATTCCCCTTTGCATCATTTCCCAAGAATCTTCCTTTTATCCCGGTTTACAAGATCGGCACTACTGACTAGTTTCCTCCTTCCACCGATTTGTAGAGATTAAAACTAGCTCTCGTGCCATATGGAGCGACTGAGCCCTTTTCTAGTCACGTTGATCCTCTTTTGGAAGGTTTTTTAAATAAGGATCCAAAGCTTCCATGTCTAGAAGCTTTGTAACAGAAGTATGGTAGATGGTTGGGCCGGATGGAGCCAAGGAAGTCAGTTTGGGCTCCTTTCCCCTATTAGGATGGAAAAAACTCAAGAGATAAGACCTTCTCCCATGATGAGAGGAACCATCTCCCATCCATCCAGGCTATATAAACCTCTCTTTTTCCCAAGAAAAATATAGTTGGAGTTTTTGAGTGAGTTTGAATAATCAGCAAGTCATCTATAGCTTGTAGATTTATAGTATATGTTTGAGGGAGAATAAAGTGTTTTTGGTTTGGTTTGAGACTAGAGGGAAAGAGGCCTTAAAAATTCCATTGTTGGGGCTATCCATGAAGTGCTAGCAGAAGTGTGGGAGCCCGGATACATCAAAGGAGACCAGCAACATCAAGGCACCGATTGTAATCTCTTTCTGATTTATATAAATGCAACTATTGATTTATTTCCTACATGAAGTGTCATTTTACATCTTTATGGCTTAATGTTCCTTGACCTATTAAGTAGGTTGAATATAATATTATATGCTATCACATTTGTTTTTGTTGTTTGCTCGTTTTAGGTATTTGAAGGAAGGAAACAGAAGATAGTTGGAGTGAGGAAGCAGGATCATCACCAAGTGAAATAGCGTTCAACGAAGTAGGCCCTCTTAATTGATTCTAACTTAAGGATATTTTCCATAGATTGTTTGTTTGTGGCTAGACCCACTCTTTCGAGCTAGAGGAATTGTTTGTGGCTAGACCCGCTCTCTCGAGCTAGAGGAATTGTTTGTGGCTAGACCCGCTCTCTCGAGCTAGAGGAATTGTTTGTGTCCGCACTGAGAATTTACCTGCACCACAAATAGGCGACTCCGCTGGCGAGCCAATCCTTCTGTTTGATTGATTGTCATTTTATGGTTTTGTGTGAAATTTTCTAGTATCACCATTTCCCTTTAGTGTTCTCTGCTTTTCCTGGTTTACTGCTCTGAGCCTGAAATTTACAGTGGCAAGTCTAGTCTTAGACTTTGAAATTCTTTATTTTTTTCCTTGAATCCTCGGTCAACGCATTTATTTTTCTGACAGTCGCGCCGATCAGCGCGAGTTTATCAAAAACAGTCGTGCCGAACCCCTTTTGGCCCGTGTTGTTAGTTAGGTAGTCACGTCAATTCCTATGGGTGAAGATCAGGGTTTACCCTAAGTCATAGCCAGTGTGTCTTACCCTTATGATTTCTGTCTCTCAACATGTTTTGATTGTGTTCTCCCTGACTGGAAAGCTCTTTTAGCTTGGTTTATATGCTTGGTTGATTTGCATTTTCTTCACTTGGTTTATTGAGTTCTTGGATGGTGTATAAACCTAGGGAATCTAGATCATCACCCATTCACTTGTTTGTATGCTCAGAAAGTCAAGTCGATACTCAAATTTTCTCCTTGCATTTTGTTTGATTAGTCCTTTTGTTGCTTTGATCTCCATTTAACAAGTTTGAAAAGTTTTGTTTGGTGTTTGAGCGTCTCTTTTCAGGCATAGATCACATTGCCCATCTTGTTATTGGTTCAGTCTTTGCTTCATTAGTTTGAGAGGAATTCTCTTTTGTGCTTTGTGTTTGCTTGTGATTGATTGTATTGGAAATATTTTATTGAAGTGTTTGTGAAAGATTCATTCTGTCATTTCATTGAAAAATACACAATTCTAGTATGTTGAATCAATTTGTTATGTTAGTTAGCATCATTGAAGGCTAGAATTGCATCGTCACTTGCATTGGAAAATAAATTAATTCTCTTTACTAGTGAAAGGGCTACTTGAAGTGTGTTTGATAGGAAAATTAGGAATTGGAAAGAGTTTTTCATCATTTTGTTGCCAAAAGTGAAATTGTGAAAAAGTCATTTTGCTTTCAATTTCTTGTTTTGTTGCATTTGAGTGTGTTTTCTACTCTCATTCATGTAGACAATTCATAGAATTGAAAGGGCCTTGTCTAATTTAGCTGCATATAAGTGTTTTTCGATTCACATTGATAAGGCCTGAAAACTGAGACATAATTTCAAGATAAACTCTAAAATGTACTCAATTAACCTAAGGCGCATTTGAAATCTAACGATCACATCTTAGAATGTCTAGGCTAGAGACGTGTTCTAGCGTCATAAAACCTAGAAGTTGTCATTCGCTTCGACACTAGACATCGCTAGTATAGACTTGTGCTCCCCATACCGTCGAGTATATAAAGGGAGACCCCACTAGGTTTCAATCCTCTATCCATAGGAAGTTAAGTATTCCGCCTTGTAAATGTGATACACCAAACACAACATTAAGAGATATTGCTTGCCCATGCTTCTCGGTTCGACGAGAGGTATTATGCAACTCACAATTACCTGGTAATCCTTTTTACCTAGATATTCTTAACTAGTCATGTTGATCTTTTTGACTCGCTAAATATAAAATATCACCCGAGCACTTGTCCTTTTGAGCTCGTTTCAAACCAAAAGTGACAGAATCACATTTTTCTTCTTTCTCGAATCTTAAAACATGAAAGAGCACCAGTTGTGTCTTAAAAAATTACTGCCCACGATCTTATAACATTCATGTTAGTCTTTTTTTATACCACATCGTGAGTATACCGTTAAATACATTTTAAAGCCCTTGAAATCAATCTCTCTTTTGGTTACTTGAGACAAAATCATCGTGGTTGAACCAACTGGTTCGCCTAGTTCCTCTTCCTCTCGTCTATCTAAAAGATTGTCTGAGCCTTTTCCTGAATTGCCACAGTCGCTTGAGGACCAAGGTGTTGAGCTTAGAATTGTTCTGGTTATTCAACCTTTGTCATCTCTTCCTCCCCTTTCAAATACTGGGTCACTTTCTGACATTGGCCCAAACTCTACAAATAACCCTATCCAGACTCTCGAGAGTCTGCTGACTTTTGAAGGTCAGCTTGGACTAGTTGTTTATCCTATGAATCCTTTGTTCGATCCTGTTGTGATATCACCGCGGTGTCCATACAATCTGTACAGTCATCCGAGTATTCCTTTGGAATTATCCCCTCGAACATCTTCAGTAGTTCGTCGTCATCTGTTTTCACCCATGGAATCAGAAGGTGAAATCCCAGTCTCCTCTCCGGGTCACTCGGAGATTTCCACTCCACGCACAGTTGAGGAGTAGGAATATCCTTTTCCTCCTGAAGGTTTCCCTTACACGGAAAGCATTCTAACTAGTGTTCATCCTGAGTTACCACGTAATTACATGACTTTAGCTCAGTTGGTTTCGGGCATGCCTACTCCCTCATCACTATATCATAACCCTATTTGGGCATCTGGCGCTATGCCTACCATAGGTCCGTTCATTCAGAACCCGACCTCCCAACAAACGGTGATTTCTGCAGTTTCTTCAGTCCCGATTCAACCCACCATTCCAAATCCTCTTGTTTCATCGGTTCAAATAACCCATCAGGTTCAACCGACCATCTTGAGTCATGTCGTTGTCAGATCTTCGATCCCTCCAGTAAGTGGGCAAGATATCCCACCGCTTGGGGGGCAGAGTCTAAATGTTTCTATGATGTCTGGCACAACCAATGTGAGTGGCTCACAATCTCACATGGTTGGGATGAACCAACCCTCTTCGGGTGCCATTTCAAATCCTGTTGGTCTTGCTGGATCAAGTAATGTCCAATACCAACAACCCAATGTTGGTCCGTCTAGGTCAAGTCATGTCCAGTACCAACAGCCCAATGTTGATCCATCTGGGTCAAGTCAAGTCTAGACGAGCAGCCTAATATGGCTTAATGTTAGTACCAACGTCCTTATGTTCCATATGGTTCACAAGCGATGGCTAATCCACCATACATCCCTTAGCCTGGAACTTATGTCAAACCTAGTTTGTGTAGAAAATTTGTGATAGGTTAACCTGATAATGCAATATAAATCAAAGCAGAATACTATAACCTACTTCTACTATCAATTTGCGGAAGCTTAAAGATCGAGCTGAACAATGTAACCAGAAGAAAAAGAATCAATGGCACAATACACATGAAAATACTTTGGGGAAATCCTCAAGCAAAACCCCACACTATTGTATTATCGTACATGGTGGAAATACATAGGAATTATACAAAGCCTTAACTCTCACAGCTAACCAGCTCTCAGTACAATCCTCACAGATGCTCACAGACAATCTCAGCTTCTCTCCAACCTTCCTCTCTGCCCTCCAAGCTCCTATTTTCTTGTGTTGTTCCTTATGGATGATTAGCCCATTACCAAGTGGAACTCCAAGCCTTCAAAATTGCACAATCCTCAAGGATGAATCCTTGACTACATGCATGGGTTTTCTCCATGAGAAAACACATTCAACTGATAGTACACTTTCCTTGAACATTAATCTCAACTGGGTCTTTCTGAAAATAGACATGCATGATTTTTTGATGAGGGAATCTTCAGTTAACTGGAGTAGCACTAGTTGAGTGCATTAATGCATCAACTGACTATTAACTCACTATTAGTTCCTCAAATAGTTTGGAACTAATTTAACTGAACTTAACTCAATAAACTAAGTTAACTAATTACAACTCAAATATAACTCAATCTTATCTCCTTAATTTAAGGGATAACTCTTGCATGACTTCAGAAAGACTTCAAACTTGAATTTCTCCAACTAATTAATTTAAAATTAATTAATTAATTATTTCCAAGTAGTTGTTAAGACTAAATTCGACTTTAATTCGCAATTTAATTCAAGGAAAAATTAAATTGGAATATTCTTGTTGCCATATTTCAACACTCCCTCTCAACAAGAAAGGGATTAACTGCCACCCCAATCCTGTCTCTATGGAACTTGAATTTACACTTTGACAATTCCTTTGTCAAAATGCTAGCATCATGCTCCTCTGTCGAAATATATTGCAGCAACATGATCCTCTCTACCTGTGAAAAGCCACGGGCAACAAATCTTGCCTTATGCTTCTCCACACTACCATCAGCAGCTTGCTTTACCTTGTAAATCCAACGAGAACTCACAACTGACTTGTTCTCCGGTCTCGGAACCATGTCCCAAACACTGTTACAAACTATGGATTCATACTCCTCCACCATAGCATCAACCCAAATCGACTGTTGCACTGCTTCCTCAAAGGAAGACGGCTCGGTCTCAACACATTCCTTAGCAAGGTCCATGTATCTAGTGTACCTCTTAGGTGACCTCCTCTGTCTGCGCTGAGAAGATGGTGCTCCCACATTCTCTCTTGCATCCTCCAATAATATGTCAGCTTCTCTTGTGCGCTTATGTCCATCTCTGGAAGACTCTGCTTGAGTGGATGTCTCCACTCCTAGAACCTCTACATGTGGCTGCTTTGCATCAGTCTGAGGCTCCTCCTCCTTAGGAACCAATAGTTCCTCCACAGCCTATAGTTGGAGCTCCCTCTCAATGGAAACTCGCATGGCCTTATGCTCATCAAACTTGAGATCTCTGCGAACCATTGTCCTCCGACTAGTAGGAAAGTACTCCCGATAGTTGTGAGGTGTATCAATGCACCCCACAAATATCCCCAACTCTATTGTCAGCTCAAGCTTCTTCCATACATCCTTTGTCACATGGAAATATACCAATGAGCCAAAGATCCTGAAGTGACCCACATCTAGTCTCTTACCAGAGAAAGTTTCCTTCGGTGTCTTCATCCCAAGAATGTGATGCGGGCTTCTATTCTACAAATAGACCACTTTGTTGCATGCCTCAGCCCACAAGTGAAGTGGTAGGCCTTAGTCATGCAACATTGCCCATGCTACCCCTACAATAGTTCAGTTCTTCCTCTCGGCCACCCCATTTTGTTGTGGGTTATGAGGTGGCATCAACTCTCACTTAATTCCTTTCACTACACAGAAGTCCTTAAACTCTTGAGAGACATATTCTCCACTGTTGTTGCTTCTCAAGGCCTTGATCTTCTTCCCTAACTCTTTCTGGACCAAAGCTTTGAACTCACAAAACTTTGTGAAATTTTGGTCCTTCTTCTGCATGAAATAAATCCAGCATTTATGAGAATAGTCATCAATGAAAATCACATAATACCTTTGCTTCGTTGTGGATGCAATCGAGAATGGTCCATACAAATCAGTATGAACTCGGTCTAACATAGCATCTGCTCGACTGTCTCGATCATGAAAGGAAGACTTGGTGTACTTTCCCAAGGTACAACCTTTCCATGTGTCAACTTTCTCAAGTTTACATTTGGGAAGTCCTGTAGATATCTATTGCATTATCTTCAAAGCCCCATGATGCAAATGGCCCAACCACCTGTGCCAAAACTCGCCAATGTCTTGGATTTGCACCAATTTTTCTTTTGTACTCAATGCTGCACAATCATCTACCTCTAGTTTATAGAGATTCTTCACCAGAATCCCTATCCTCTTGGTCTGACCCATGGCTATGTGTCTTAGGAACGCCTTTTCTTTACTAAAGATAACATCGTAGCCTTTTTCCTCCAACATCACGACCGATACCAAGTTCTTCTTTAGTCTAGGCGCATACATCACATCTGTCAAGGTGAGAGGATCTCCATGCTCCCTTTGAAAAGAAACTGTGCCCACTCCTGAAACATTATACCTTCCATCGTCACCCATCTCTATGCACATCTTAAGGTCTTTCTCCTCCAAGGCACGGAATAAATTTTTATCACTAGTCATGTGGAATGAGGCTCCACTGTCAAGATACCAGACACAACCCATCTCCAACTAATTAATTTAAAATAAATTAATTAATTATTTCCAAGTAGTTGTTAAGACTAAATTCAATTTTAATTCAAAATTTAATTCAAGGACAAATTAAATTGGAATATTCTTGGTTCCATATTTCAACATTCCATCCGCCGCACCCGGTGGGTATGACCAGATACAGTTCGAAAACTTTCAAGCTGTCATTCCAAGAACTGTTCAAGTACCTTGCAGCAGCAAGGTTAGCTCTTGCAGTAGCAAGGGAAACCTTCGTTGAAGTAAGGGCCATCCATGTAGCAACAAGGCCAACCTTCATTGTAGCAAGGGCCATCCATGCATCAGCAAGTGCCATCCATGCAATAGCACTTGCTGATGCATGGATGGCCCTTGCTACAGCCGCAAGGTCAACCCTTGCAGTAGCAAGGGAAACCTTCGTTGAAGTAAGGGCCATCCATGTAGCAACAAGGCCAACCTTCATTGTAGCAAGGGCCATCCATGCATCAGCAAGGGCCATCCATGCATCAGCAAGTGCCATCCATGCAATAGCACTTGCTGATGCATGGATGGCCCTTTCTACAGCCGCAAGGTCAACCCTTGCAGCGTCAAGGTCAACTCGGGTAGTTGCAACCCTTATACTCATATCAACAAGGTCAACCCTTGCAAGGGTAAGGCCAAGGTCAAGTCTTGCAGCAGCAGGCACAAAATCCTTATGTCCAAGGGCAATAGGCTCAGCCTCTTTTTGTCCAAGGACAGCGAGTCCAAAATCCTTATGTCCAAGGACAGCAAGTGTAGCATCCCTACATCCAAGGGAAGCAGGTCCAAAACCCTTTCGTCCAGGGGCAGCAAGTCCAAAACCCTTATGCTCAGGAACATCAAGTGCAAAATCCATATGTCCAAGGTCAACAAGCTCAACAGCCTTTTAACCAATATGTTGTTTATCAACAGCCTCTGGGCGAACAATTCCAAGGCTTTCAAGGTCAAAATCCTCCTTACGGGCAAGGTAACCTATAGTGGGGGAAAAATAAAATGCCATATGGACAAAATCCTCCACTATGGGGACAAAATCCTTACCAGCAGGGATGGGCCCTGCCAGTTGGGCCTCCTTACGACCTCAAATTCCTTTCAATACCCAATTGTCGTTCTTGGCTACATTGGAATTGCCATATGTGTCTAGACTCACAAATGACCCGATTCTTCATTCGACATACCGGCCTCTAGTTCTGTCTAAGATTCCGAGTGATTGTCCAAAGTTTGAAGGAAAAGTGAAATAGGATCCTCAAGCCCATGTGATGACATATCACCTTTGGTGCTCCTCAAATTCCTACGTTGATGATTCCATTCGTCTTCTTCTTTTCCAACGAACTCTTTCAGGGTTGTAGCCAAATGGTATTTCGAGCTACCTCGAAATGCCTATCATGACTTTAACACTCTCACCATGGCCTTTCTCACACATTTCCAGTTGTTGGTTCACTATGAAACTGGCACCCATCTGCTAACGTCACTCAAGAAAGACACTGCGACTCACATCTCCGATCACATCCATGAATGGAGACGTAGGCGTCACCTGATTAAGTTTGAAATTGTTTATCAGTTGTTGACTAAGTGGTTCACCAAATCATTTGTCAACAAAATTGTTGAGGACATTGCCATGGGTGGATGCGTCACTGAGGAACAAGCCATCACGTGTCTGCAATATCTGGACCTTGTCTATTCATAGTCTGGCACGTTATATGATGTGTTACCCAATGCGCCTAGACCATCGTCTGATCTGACAACATCTAAGTCTCCGGCCACACCTCTTGTTGATGGAGTAATTGATTCAGTGACTCGGACCACTGTAAAATCTTCTTCTAAATAGAAGTTGGTCTCAAACACTGCTCCCAATGATTCCTCTCGCAATTCATCCGACCCTAGTAAAACCTATGAGGTTCACGTTGTCCAGTCTACCGCAGTGGAAAAATCCTCTAAAGGTATGAATAAAGGCAAAGGCAAGGGTAAATCTGGTGCCCCAAAATAGGGTCCTCCTAAGTCATCTGGTGGTGATGCTTCCCAACGAAAACCCAAGTATCCATGCCTCATCTATGAGGAGGATCACTATACTAAGGATTGCCCCAGACGGTCTGAAGTTAGTTGTTTTCTCAAAGGCACCCCAGCTGTCTAGAAAGAGCCCTTTCCGTCCCAGTAGACTCAAATGGTAGACTAGCCTCAGTCATCTGCTTCCTCAGGTTCACAAGTGTTCATGATGAGTACCCCGATCAATGTGGCTACCAGGTCAAAGGATTATCAAACTCCTACCTCGTCAATAGGGAAAGAAAAAGAAGGTACCCCTTCTTCTTCCACCCCGTCCAGTTCTAGTCCTCTCCATATAAAGCAACCTAATCTTGATCCGCCATTCGACCACCTTCTCAAGGTGTGCTTCGAAAGTCCTCATACAATCCTAACGCTCGAGCCACTCAACATTATAATATTGTTGAAGATTTGGTTCAAGCGCCATTAGCTATGTCTTCTCTCGAGGTCCTTCAAAGCTATCCTTCTCAGCACAAATCGTTACTATCGGTTATTGGGGTTATTGATCCAACTGACTCTAATATCATCTGTTTTGACCTGGAAAACCACATTCCGTGTTTACCTCATCAAATTTCCTTTCTTATTCAAGTAATCATAAATGAGAAAACCATTCGTAGGACCATCGTCGATGAAGGTTCTTCTACCTACATCATGTTTGTTGCTTGTTGGAAGGAAATTGGTTCTCCTACTCTGAACTAGTCCCCTAACACTCTAGAAGCTTTTGACAGGCGCGATTCGCGACCATTCAGTGTCCTTCCCAACCTTGTCATTACTTTGGAGGGAAAGATAGTACATGTCGAAGTAGAGATCATTAACACTAATATTAACTACAATCTTCTACTCGAATGGAGCTGGACCCATGCCATGCATATTGTAGCCTCCTCCCTTTTCTGTGTGATTCGTTTTCCCCATCAAGGGAAGATAGTCACATTCGACCAATTGTCCTTCTTTGCCTCTTTCTCCTTGGATGGCAATGTTCTGTATTTCAAGCACACTGTTGCTCCTTATGAGAGTGTGGGGGCAGGACTCTTTAAAGATTCTACCTTTATGGGCATCTTTCTGCTCCCACCTCCTCATGTTGCCTCTGTCAACATGATTTCATTCAAATCTAATCCTTGGGTCATTCCTTTACCGGATCTTGTTGATACATGGGGTGAAGTTATGCCGTTAAGTCTTGCCAAAATTAATTACGTGGAAATTGTTTCGGCTTCACCTTCGGTATCCTCTGATCATCTTGTTTCGAGAAAATCTCTCGATGCGTATTCTCAATCACCATGGCTTGGTTCTTCGGAATCTCTTGATCCCTTAGCCGAGACTTTTCTTTTTGACGAGAGTATCATGGAAGTAATGTCTCTAGAGGAAGTACCTTGGAACGACACTCATCATCGTTCCTTATTTTTGCCTGGTCATGTCTACTTGTCTCGAGGAGTTCTCCTCTCAGTTCCCATCCCTACCACTTCAGATGCCAATCATGACTCATGAAGTTTGGTCGAAAGGGAACATGGGTAACAGTACCCAAACGATGCCAATTGATATTTCTGTTAAACCTGGTGTCATTGAAAATGTCCATATTGGGGTAACTTGTTCTCCAGAAGAGGTCAAGATCTATACTCGTCTTTTCCAAGAGTTCCTGGATGTTTTTGCATGGTCATATGAAGAAATGCTCGGCATTGACCCAAGTATATTCATGCATGAGATTCCAACTTATCTTCATGCGAAGCCTGTTTGCCAATGGCTTCGTCCAGTGCACCCTACAAAAGCAGTCACCATTCAGGTTGAATTTGAAAAACTTCTAAAAGATGGATTTCTTTATCCGATCCCTCTTACGGATTGGGTGTCGAATATTGTACTGGTGACAAAGAAACAAGGCAATATTCGCGTTTGCGTTGATTACCTTGATCTCAATCATGCCTGTCCTAAGGATAATTATCCCACTCCATTCATTGACCAGATCATTAATGAATGTGTTGGGAGTGAATTATTTTCCTTTATGGACGGTTTTTCTAGCTACAAGCAGATAAACATTGCGTTGGTTGATCAAGATAAGACAACCTTTATCTATCTGTGGGGGGCCTTCGTGTACAAAAATCTCTCTTTTGGCCTTAAGAATGTTGGGGCCACATTTCGGAGAGCGATGTCTTATGCGTTCCATGACATTTGAAACATCATCCAACCTTACTTGGATGATCTCCCCGCTCATTCTCATAAATGCCATGATCACCTTGATCATCTCCAGAAAAATTTTCTTCGTTGTAAACACTACAACATTCAGCTGAATCCACATAAATGTGTCTTCTGCGTTGAATCCGGATGACTCCTTGGCTTTATCGTTTCGAAAGAAGGAATTCACCTTGATCCTCTTAAATTCAAGGACATAATTAATTTACCCCCTCCATCTTCATTGCATCAACTACAGAGTCTGCAGGGAAAAGTAAATTTCCTCTGTTGTTTCATACCGAACTATGTTGAGCAAGCTTCAGGGTTCACCCGGTTTCGCAAGCAAGGAACCCCATTTGTTTGGGATGATGCCACTCAAAATTCTTTCGATGACCTAAAGACTATCCTCATCAATGCTCCTTTGTTGCATCCCCTAAACTATCATCATGATTACTTCCTTTATCTAGCTGCAGCCTCTAGTACCATTGCTATGGTGCTGGTATAGGATGATGATGAAGGCAATGAACATGTTATTTACTACCTCAGTCGCAATCTCCTCGACACTGAAATGTGTTATTCTCATGTCGAGAAGTTGGCTTTGGCTGTCGTATAGGTTGTTTAGTGCTTTTAGCATTACATTTTACTCTGCACTACCACTATGATTTCGGAATGCAAACCCATGACCTACATCCTGACTCGTCAGTTGCTGGGGGGAAGTATTAGAAGTGGATTGTTATCCTCCAAGAATTTTATTCAGTGTTCACCACTGCCAAATCTAAGAAATCATTGGTCTTTGCTGAGTTGATTTGCTCCCTTCCCTCTGCTTCTTTCCCTGCTGGTGTCAATGAGCAGCTCCCAAATGAGACTATTTTCTTAATTAGAACTCTCGACCCCTAGTACGGTGATATCATCGTATATCTCTAGACATCCACCTTCCAGTCCACCTTGACCAAGGATGATCACCGACGCATTCGGCATCAATCTCAACCTTACCATATCATTGGAGATACTTTATACCACCTCAATGTCGATTCAATTCTTCACCGTTGTCTCACTCTCGAGGAGGCTGAGACAGTCTTGAATGAATGCCATTATGGAACATGTGGCAGTCATCTGTCTAGATATGCTACTGCTAAAAAAATACTTCATGCTAGTTATTTTTGTCTCTATATCTTCAAAGATTGCATCCTTGTCATCCGCAAGTGCCATGAGTTCCAAATTTATCAGCGTAATATGCGCGCCCCACCTGCTCACCTACACCCCGTTAATACTGTTGGTCCTTTTGCCAAATGGGGCATCGACTATATGACCTATAACCCTCATTCAGCCGAAGGGCATGGGTATATTATGGTTGTTGTGAACTATTTCACCAAATGGGTCGAAGCGATGCCTACATACTCTGCGGACAGTAAAACGATGGCTCAATTTCTATTCAATAACGTTATTTCCAAGTTTGGAGTGCCTCAAGCCATTGTCATCGACCATGGCTAACATTTTCAAGATTACATGATGGATGAGCTAACTTCTACGCTGGGCTTGCGCCACGATGGCTCAACCCTGTACTACCCTTAGGCCAATGGCCAAGTTGAAGCTGTGAAAAAAGTCTTGGTTACGATGCTTCAGCGCACCATCAAGATGCACAAGTCAAATTGGCATCTCATTCTCTTTCCAACTCCATGGGCTTACCGAACCTCAACCAAGGACGCAACTAGATTCACAACGTTCCATCTAGTCAATGGTCTGGAAGCAACTTTACCGATTGAGTCGAAATTCCATCCCTCAAGCTGGTTGTCGAACTTCTCCCCAAGACCTCACCTCAAGAAGTGCAACTCTTTTACCTAGAACGACTTGATGAGACTCGTCGTCTTGCTGATTTGGTCATCGAAGCACAAAAAAAGCGGGTCAAGTCCCATTTTCATTAGTTTGTCTCTCCTCGAGCTTTTTCTGAGGGCGATTTGGTTCTTTTGTATGATCAGGCTAATGATAAGCTAGGGGCAGGAAAGTTTGAACCCATGTGGCATGGGCTCTACATTGTTAAACGTGCATTACATAAAGGGGCCTATGAGCTTATTGACTATGAGGGAAATCCCTTAAACAAGCCCCGGAATGGGATTTATCTCAAAAAGTATTATGCTTAGGTCATCTTGCATGGTTTCTTTTATACAATAGTGTGTTATTCATTTTTGTACAGCGTGGTTTGGTGTGTTGTTTTGCAAGAAACTTTCTTGCTTATTATGTTTTTGCCTACTTTACAGATGTTAGTGTCTCCTCACATCGATTTCGCTGATGGTGCTTGCCGTAGTTCCCAGAATCTATCATCTGTGGCATGGGCCATTTATGACCCCCATGATGAGTTGATTCATATTCAAGGTATAGTTCTAGGTCAAACAACTAATAACAACACCGAGTATAGTGCAGTTATCGAATTGTTGTCAGCTATCACTCTTGGCATCCGGGAATTGGTTTTCAACCTTGATTTATAGCTTGTTGTTCTTCAACTTAACTGGAAATATTCCGTCAAAATCCCTCAGAAAGAATTTTTTATTACATTACGTATCATCATATTCCTAGACAAATGAATACATTGATAGATGAATTAGCTAATCCTGTGTTGGATAGGCATTTGCGAAACATGTAAAAACTCAAAAAACGAAAATATTTGTACCATAGTAAGCAAGGAAGTACAACATATATATATGTGTGTGCTAGTAATGTTTGTCATACATCAAAACCTCAAAAAATAATATGTGTGTTAAAAATACATTAGTGGCTCGCAGGCCTCAAAAATTAAGAATGCTAGACCTATGCACTAAATATCATGATGCTCATGGTAGCATGTAACTGCTTGGACCACGCGAATCAACCGTCGGTGGATCCGATTTTATAACCCCACTGTATGCCTCTGGTACTGGTGCAGGACATCACCCATCCGGTCATACTCTGGGATCCCATGCATCAATCCCTAGAGATTCCGCATGATCTCCTCCTCATTGCCGCTTCCCTCCTGATAAGGAGTGACATCGAACTGCCAAGAAACGCACCTAGCAATCGGGGACATCCCAGCAGGGCATTCTGGTCCAAGATCTGCATTCATAAAATCAAAATGTCATGAATACATATATCTCAAAAACAATAAAAAAACATCAAAAATTTAAATTGTTTTTTTTACCTCCATCATCATAATCCTCCCCCTCTAGGAGCGGCATATCCAAATCTCCACGGAAGTCGGTACCGCTGTAAGGCCAATCCTCCACTACGATCAGTTGTCGTCGTATCCACGAGAAAAAGGTGGGTTTATAGGACATCTATTGGCCCCCGGTAATCCTGGGCATCAATGCGCTCCAATGGACCATCTATGGGTCTCGTGGCATCGGCGGTTCCACCTTGGCCAGCTGGTAGTGGAATGGCAGAACCCACTCCAGGAAAAAAGTCACTAGCACAGACCCGTGGCAAAAATGCTTCAAGTTTCCCGCCTTAGCTTTTGATAGTGGGTGCTTCATGTTGACTTTCATAGCTTCTACCTAGTTGAAAATAGTGGGTGTCGTATAGCCATTAGCATACTAAAACTTCGACTTGTTGGTCTCATGTTGCGCTTGGGCCCCAGCCACTCTGTTGATGGTCAGTAGTAACACTCTCAACACAAGATCTCAAACAGTCATAATCTCAATCTTGCCACTTTTTGACTTGAGTGCTTCTGGGTAATGTTTTTCAAGTAGCATGGTCACACTTTCCCCATTCAGCCTTGACCCACATAGATGGACTGGCTCCCCTCTCCAGGACAGTCCTTTGATGAAATAAATGTCTGAATTTTACAACTATAGCTCTTGGTCACCAATGATGAAAATTTCCCGATTCACATCCCAGAGACTAATCATATACAGTAGAAATTTGGATTGAGCCTGTAGACCTAATGTAAGGAAGAATTTTAGGAGCCCGCAGTTCCTCAAACCATCCAAGCAATTCGGTTCAGCCATTGCTTGAGTGTCAATATCCTCATGCTTGCGTTCCTTCCAATCCACCATTTTTTATGATTTTTACCTGCAAAAACCATATAATCAAGTCAATAATCATCTTTAGCCAGAGAAATTTGGGTTCAAACGGACAAATTGAGCAACAACAAAGAAAAAATTTGTTCACAGAGTTGGCGCCACTATTTTAAAAACAGTAGCGTCAACAGCATTGTTGACAGTTTTAGCAACCCCCGATCAGCGCAATTCCGTGCCCAGAAATCGCGCTAACTAAGGGTGAATTTTTTTCCCAAAACCTCCTCATGAAATCCAAAAAATGGATAAAAATAGGTGAAATAAGTATGAAAATGGAGCTTAAAATCTTGGCTCTTACGTGCAACTGACGGCTCGGCGAGTGACCTCCCGAATCTCCCACAATCTACTCCAGAAAAATTAGGGCACAAGTGGGTAAAAAGCTCATCACACAAAGGTAAAATGGTAAATGGTAAAAAATAATTACGTTTGCCTCCTTTTATTCATTTTTTCATTAAATATTAGGGTTTTTGAGTATTTTTTACTTATTTTTCCTCAAAAATGGATAATGCATTTACCTTTTTGTGTAGTGACAGGTGACAGATTGTCGATGATGGTACTGGAGTCACGTTTCAGCTCTTTTCTCAACTCGTAAAACTCAAATGAAAAGATTGTTGAGTATTTTTCCCTTTTTGACTCGTAAAAGAGAATAAAAATAGGGGTCCGCTTTCAAGCTCTTTTCTAACTCTTTAAACACAAAAAGATTGTTGATATCTTATCGTTTTGAACTCGTTAAAGGCTGCGAAGTCGTTCACCCAGTATACATTTACCCCTTTTTCGGGCTAAGAAGAAACTCCCAATGTGTCCCTCTTCATGAGCAAAATAATTCCCCTTTGCATCATTTCCCAAGAATCTTCCTTTTATCCCAGTTTACAAGACCGGTGCTACTAACCAGTTTCCTCCTCGTGCTGATTTGCAGAGATTAAAACTAGCCCTCTCATTGTATGGAGCGACTGAGCCCTTTTCCAGTCGCACTGATCCTCTTTTGGAAGTTTTTTTAAATAAGGAATTGAAGGTTCCATGTCTAGAAGCTTTGTAACGGAGTTCTGGTAGATGGTTGGGCCGGATGGAACCGAGGAAGTGATTTTGGGCACCTTTCCCCTATTAGGATGGAACAAACTCAAGAGATAAGACCATCCCCCATGATGAGAGGAACCATATCCCATCCATCCAAGCTATATAAACCTCTCTTTTTCCCAAAGCAAAAGTTAGTTTTAGCTTTTGAGTGAGTTTGAATAATTAGCAAGTCATCTATAGCTTGTAGCTTTCTAGTGTGTGTTTGAGGGAGAATAGTGTGTTTTTGGTTTGGTTTGAGACTAGAGGGAAAGTGGCCTTAAAACTTCCATTGTTGGGGCTATCCATGAAGTGCTAGCAAAAGTGTGGGAACCCGAATACGTCGGAGGAGACTAGCAACGTCAAGGCATCGATTGTAATCTTTTCCTGATTTATATAAATGCAACTATTGATTGATTTCCTACATGAAGTGTCATTTTAAATCTTTATGGCTTAATGTTCCTTGACCTATTAAGTAGGTTGAATACAGTATTGTATGTTATCACATTTGTTGTTGTTGTTATTATTTTCTCGTTTTAGGTATTCGAAGGAAGGAAATGGAAGATAGCTAGAGTGAGGAAGCAAGATCATCACCAAGCGGAATAACGTTCTAAGAGGTAGGCCCTCTTAATTGATTCTAGAGGAGATTTTCCATATATTGTTTGTTTGTGGCTAGACCCGCTCTCTTGGGCTAGAGGAATTGTTTGTGTTCGCACTGAGAATTTACCTACACCACAGTGCCTTGGTGCTTGCAAACATCAATGGCAAGTCTCCTTGCTGTCGAGGATAGGATTACATCATTGGCCTTCGATTGAAATATTATGTGTGGTTTTCGACATCAACTCGTTTATTCACACCATACGAATTGTACTTGAGTACCTTCGATGGCCATTAACATCATCGATGGTTTCTCTTGCATCTGTTAACAGCTAACATTATTGGTCGGTAATCATATTGTGTCTACCATGTTCGACTTCAGCTCATTGATTCACATGCTTAGACTCATACATTGGTTGGTCTTATGAATAAGACAGAAGACCCCAGATCTAGTTTCTGCCATCCGGACTGCGATTTCAGGATTATACATAGATCACTATGTATATTGGCCATGATCATACTGATATCCACCCAGTCATGGGTCCACCACTAGTCATCAGTGGACATATCTTTTGATCATTATACATGTAATGTTAGCTTATATATTAAGTATGGGTGTGCCTCCCTCAGCAAAAGGATGTCATGATGTAAATGTATTGTAATAGAAGATGAAGCTCACCGGTTGTTCTTGATCCTGAATTGTCACAAGGTAAAGCACTTCAATCATCAGTCATCATCTTTGACTTTGTGCTTTAGGGGTCACTCTATTATAGGTTATTTTGTCACATATGATAAATCATCCTCGTAATGGGATCATTCACATCTTATTCCCCCTTTAAATCATCATTGAACAAATCCTTATGCATGACTCTCTCATTCCCCACAATTTCTACCCGAAATGCATCATTTAAGCTAGTTTTAGGACCAACACACCATGGCCTCTTGCTGGACAGCATCCACCTACAGGTTGCTCCATGATGGCCTGCGTTGATCACCTATAGGTTGCTCTCCTTGCACCTACCTTGATTCTAGAAATTCGGGAAAAAGAGAGAGAATCTTGAAGCCTCCATTTCTAGAATATTCCAGGATCTGTTGAAACCATTTACCTCATATAAAAAATTTGAATCCTATCCTATCCTACCTTGGAGTTTCCATCCCTTATCCTTAGATCTCATTCTCCCATCAAGAATGGATCTCAATCCCAAGATTGGTAAAAGGATAATAAATCCCAACTTAGCTCACTCCTCTATATATTTACAGCCTTCCATATGCAAGAGGTTGGCTTTTGGAGAGTGATTCTAGCCTTATGTTATTGTTGTGAGAGTTAACCTTTCATGAATTTAGGGTGATTGGAGGTACACTTTGTTACAAAGGAAGGACAAGCCAACAACTTGGAGGAGCTCTTATACAATATCTACACCTATTTATGGTTGTAACTCACTCCATTTATATCAATACAAAGAGTTCTCTTGTTTTCCTATATGTGATGTCGTTATTTCATATATTTCAATACCATGTCGATATGTTGAATGAAGTAGATATATGATGCTACATAGATCTTGTAGTTTCTTGGATTGTGTTGTATGGTTGTGCAGGTTCTAATTTTGGAAGTTGGAGCTAGGATTAGAGCATTCAAGCCAAACAAGGAGCGAAGCATACGACAGATTCCAAGTAGGTTTCTTCCCCTCATCTACTTATTTTAAGGAAAACATTGGGTCCTTTTTTCATTTTGTTGTTCTAGGTTAGCCACCAAACCTAGGGGAGATATTCATGTCCGCAGTCATAAATCCCACATAACTAAGACAATTCATATACACAAAGATCAACCTTCGAGCCCACCAGAAAAGGCTCGCAAACATTGTACGACACTCAAACATGCCAAAATATGACAGTTAATCCAACATGCAAAAGGGGCCAAAGAACTTTGAGAAAGCTCATGAAATGTGCTTGAGTGTTTGCACCAATCAAGGAAAAGACCAAGGAAAGCACTGAAATTTGGGTGCAAGCCAAAATTTTGGAGGGTGTTGCAGCAACTACAACACCACCATTTTGATGTAATTTGTCTTTTATGAATAATAATTCTAATGTAAAAGAAGTCAAAGAGACATGTGGAATGTGAAGAGTCACATAGAATTCCATAGATTGTGGAAGTCAAAGAGTCATCAAGAGGCTCAAAGGTAATTAGCAATTGTTATAAATAAGCCCTCATAAATCAAGCAAAGGGCTTGGACTTTTAGAGAGTTTTCCTTGGCTTCTCTAGTGGTGCATAAGGGAGAAGATCATTCTTTTGGAGAAGCAAGTTGTAGATTCATGTTCGACTATTGGAGCTAGTGTTTCATCAATGTAACCGCGTACTTGGATCTTTCATTAATTATAAGAAGCTCTTGGAGCCAACACTCTTTTATGCGTGAATTGTAAATATTGTAAGACTATTATTTAGATGTTGGCAGTATATGTTGTGTTATGCATTCTAAAGAGAATGAATTATTTTGTTTCTTTAGTTATGAATCTTTTTGAATGGTTGTTGTTATGCGTTTATATGATCATTGTTATCATGTGAACTAATTTTCAAGTTAATCAACTAATCTTCCCATTTTCTCTCACGTGTATCTCTCAGGATAGTACTAATACTTTTCTATTAGAGGCATGTATCTTATCTCTCTCACGTGGAAGCTCCTTGTACACCTTACACGTGATGCCTCACAAAGCTTACATACTTGCTAACCCAAAGTTATGTGCATGATCTCTTGTGTGCGTTGTGCAGCCAAGGAATCCCTTTAAGATCACTTGTAATTGTGGTCAAGCCTTATATCGGGATGGGGCTCCTACACCAAATGGTGTGAGGTCTAATTGGGACTTCAAATTGGGGAGACCAAGCAGTGACCTCGAATTCTCTCAGCATGAGGTCAGTGTCTTGGTCTTGTGGGTCCTGCCCCAACTCCATGTTCGTCGCTTCAATCAGTTGCTCAATCTGTTGATCAAGCTCTCGATCTTGCATCTTCTCACTGTTTCCAGGAAAACTAGTGTCTTTTCGATCTGCTAGTCCCACTAAGAAGGCTAGCTATCTTAGAAACAAACAATCAAAGCAATTTGTGATTTCCTTTATGTATGATAGATAAGAGAGAAGTAAAGGGGGCCAACCTGGATCTTCCGCTTGACTCCTTGCTTGATTTTTCTCTCCCTTGATAGGGCTTGCAACTCCTCTCCTACTTGTACCACTTTAGAGAATACCTGTAGAGTCGAAGTAACAAAATACCATCCAAGCATCTCGATCTATAATATCATAAATAATGCAGAATCAGAAATACATTGAACATACAATTGCATTCACAAATAACAAAATTCACAAATACACGATTGTATGGAGGAAAACTCAAAGAACTTTATTAATAGTAGAAATAGAAGAGAAGATTACAACCCAGCTGTCTGATCCAGCATCATCCTCCCAACATCAAAGCCCTCTTCACCTCATGAAAAGCAATATCACCCAATAGTACAATGTTCCTTCTCAAAGAGAAACCAACAGCACTTCCTTACAAATTACAAAATTCCAGCCTCCAGATCTCTCAGATGAGGGATCCATTTATAGATGTCTTACAAGGGGTGTGATTCAGCTCTGGGTTTTTGATTAGTTTCATTCCATTGATATTTCTTGGTTCCACTTGGAGATTTCATTGATCTCTTACTCATCCCTAGGCGAATTCAGAGAGGCAAGTGTCATAGGAGAAGTTTCTATAAGATTCCATGAGCATCCACCTAGCAAATTGTCTCAGCCATTTGTCCATTCTCGATCATCGCACACTACAGATGGCCTCTTTAGTATGCATCACACCTGGCTAGTGTAGCAACCAGTATGCATCGCACCTTGACCAAGGAGCAATCAGTATGGTCCAGCTTTGGCCAGTTCTGAGTGGTTTTTCAGGTGGAACTTCTGGGAAATTATGTAATCAGTTGACCATGATCCTTTAGGGTATGAAACAACACTTTTAGGGGTTAAAGAGCCCTTTGTTTATCGACATATTTGATTTGGGTTGAAGTGCCCAAATATGTCTATAATAGTTGCCCCCTAAAGCATGAGGTCATAAATCTTTTGATGTCGGGTGAAATGCTTTATCATGAGGATCTGAGGTATTCGAACTGGAAGGTGGCCTGTATAAGATACAATACAATACATCATCATCATATTATTTTCATGATCTAGCTAAGGTGGGCATTTCCATGCTCAGCTTTATAAATTCATTTTCATGTACATAGGACAGATAATCGTATGATGTTGCAGACTGGTGATTCTTTATATGTAGAGTCATCATCCCTTAGCATGGATGATCATCTGTGCAGCTTTTGTGTACATTTAATGTCTTTATCTTCCTAAATATATCGCAACCTGGATGCATGAAACTAGATCTGAGGTCTTCAAACTCGATCAATCTTTGCCCGATGTACAAGTCGATCCATGTGAAAATATGCTCTGAAGTCGAACATGGAAAGACATCGTCTGATTACCAGCCAATGATGTAAGTTGTTAACAGGCACGAGAGGAATCACCGATAATGATAATGACCCTCAAGCTACTGCAGTACAATTCACGTGGTGTGAATATATGAGCCGATGTCGAACACCACGTAAAATCTTTCGGTCGAAGGCCATTGACGTAAACCTATCGCCGGAAGTGAGAAATTTGCCATTGAGGCATGCAAGCTTCAAAATACTGAAAGGGTTGTTTCTAACTCAACTTCTTAGATAATGAGCTGTTGTCAACAAGAATTGACCCGTCATAGGAGGGCCTTAATGTATCCCACATCTATGACACAAAATGGAGCAAATGATTTTCTGAAGGTGAAAATGATCTGATGATACAAGGTTTAGGAATGGTGGTCATGAAAAATGGAGAGTGAAGGTATTGCAGTGGATGAGGCATTAGCTGCACGGTAAATTCTTTGAATGACTTCTCTTGAACATATCGGCAACACTGAGATGGATTGGTAGAGTTAACCCCAAAATATGGATGGTGTGGAGGACCAATGGTGATATGACCAGTGAACGGAATAACCCAACCCAACTCAATCATGGTGATGGAGTGAAAGTGTCCTGTTCAAGAGCAACCTACTACCAATGAAGTTCTTCAAGTTTTCTTCCCTTTTTCCCCAGTCATTGCTGACTAGTACCTCTTTATTTTTGTCAAGCTTGAGGAGGATAACATATGCTTGTTTTATAACTTGCCCTTCGGGCAAACGTGTCGCTATGTTTTAACGAGCCTAGCAACAGTGAAACTCGTTCTTTTCTGGGTGGACAAGTTTGTCACTATTGTTTTAACGAGTTTAATGACAAAGATAACTCGGTCATTTTCATGTTTAGATAGTTTGAAAAGGGACAAAAAGGAAACTCCAGCAGTCTTTTTTTGTAGCATAATCCCTTAATTCTGAAAAAGTATAAAATAATACGAAAGGGATGACTTTTTGATTGCTTTAGCGAGCCGAAAAAGACAAGCACTAGATCTTTTTGTGGTATGATCCCTCAGGTCCAAAAATATTAAAATGTAGAGGAGGGATGGTGCTTCCCCTTACTTTAACAAGCTAAGAAGGCCAGTAGCTCGGCAATCTTTTTCTATTTAACGAGTCTAAAAAGAGCTTAAAAGAGACTCGTTTTTGAGGAATGAGTGATGTTTTCGAGTAGCAATTGGGTTCCAGGTAAGTTTGGAACTTCTCAAAACATGGTAGTGTGAAGAGGGTGGCTAACAGAATCACTCGTCACAAATGTTCCTTAAAAGGGTAAACAATCAAGTGGAAGTGTATGATCGGCCAAAAGAATGGAGGTGATGGTAGAACACAACCATGGCTCAAAAGGCTGATAGCATGGCAATCACAGAGGTCGTTTACTGAAGGCAGGCTTATTTTTTAATGAGCTTGAACCTTGTGCCAACATGTGCTCAGTAGCAGGTTTATTTTTAACGAGATTGAACCTTGCAGAAACATTGCTCATGCCAGTCGTTTAACAGATGTCTCTTACTAGTAGGTTCATTTTTTAGTGAGCTTGCAGCATGCGAGACTTTGCTCATTGCCTTTTTATGTAAGCTAGAAACGACCAATCTATAGAGCTAAATACACTAAAAGCTAAGGAACTACTGAGGTTAGGTAGGATGGTTTCGTCCTCTGTCGAGGCAAAACCCTTCCTTTGCTTCGTCTGCACACTGCAGACAAAGGTGACTGGTGGTTAGACCAATCACCTAACCTAAGAAGTTGAAACTAAAAATCTAAAAAGCTAAAAACACTAAAAGGCTAAAAAAGAAATTGTTCACTTTTTACTTGCATACAAAGGTTTGCATGCCCCCAAGTATTGAGAAAAGGAGAGTCTCCCGGTTACCATGTGGAAGTCCCTATGGTTAGGCAGGATTGTTTCCATCAGTGGTTAGACAAAAAAACTTCCTTGGCTTTGTCCATTGAAATAGACAAAGGTGAATGGTGTGAGCTTCCAATCACATAACCTGTCGGGAAATCTATTTTTTCAGCTGGGTTTGCCTGCCAAAGCAGAGCAGGGTGCATACCCCCTAAGCTTCGTTACATTCACTAGACTACTCGCCGCAATCTGGTGGACAGAATGAAGGTTGAAGAGACATTCTTGATGAAAAGAGACCATTTAGGGATGATGTTTGATTTGTAGTTGTGTTTGAACCAGGAAATGAAAGTTGGTCAATAAATTGTACCATTTGGCCTTCATGCGGGAAACACATCACTCGGAAGAGTGTGGAAATGATAGCTTCCATGCTATAAACATAGTCATGCCCAAGGAGTAGATTGTAATCTAATGGCCCTTGTACTACCATCACGTTCAAGTGAATGGTTTTCCTTTTCAAAGTTATCGACAACTTTGGAAGGATCCCTAATGGTTGACTGGTTCCTTTGTTAAAGCCTGACAAATTTTTTGTCTCAAGCAGAAGCGATCGTGAACCAAGCGCTTTCCAAGCAGTTGAGGAAAGGATACTCACTGAAGCCCCTTCATCTATGATAGTGCCAGACACGATCATTTTGTAAACTTGTACCACAATTTGGAATGGTACATTAGACAAAAGGCGGGGTCTTTTTAGTTGATTCCAATCGAAGGAAACGACTAGACTGCTCGGAGGGGGTACCGGATACATGGCTAAATGAACCCCTTGAACTGGGGGACTTTCCTCTTGTTGTACAGGAATGGGTGGATTTCCCCCAAGTTCATCAGATTCTGTATTAACAAAAAGAATTTGAATGGCATCGTTTTCTTTCTCTTTGGAAATAGTATCATCCGAAGACGAACCTTCTGAAGGTAATACTGGGTCGACTTCCATCTCGACCTGTTGACTTTGGTTTGGTATGGACTCACAAGGTTCACTCTCAATGATAGGCATTCCAACCGACGATTGAGTTATGTCAGTCGAGTTTTCAACTAGCGATGGACTTGGTAAGAGTTTCTTGTATCCAAGTGGGAGTCACTGCGGTGAAGCAGGACGATTATGCAAGATTCTCTTGGCCTCATCTAGAAAAGGACATTGGCAAAGGTGATGGTCTTCTTCGCATAATTGACATGGAATTTTGACCTTTCCTTTATGTCCAGGAATTTCATTTTCGTTGGTTGATGGTGTGTTGTCAACCTGATCGTCGAAGGTTGATGACACTAGATGGCGCAAGCGGGGAGACCATTCTCTCAAGATCCGCGGAATGCAAGGAAAATCTCGATGAAAATGGTTTCCTTTGAAAATTAGACAAGGATATCTAGGATATTTAATGTGTGGATTTTCACCAGGTGATTCATTGTTGCCCCCTTGCTTAGTTGACTTCTTCTTCTTCTTCTCCTTCCCTTTCTTCTTCTTCTCAGCCACTTGGTTTTTAGTATCACTAGTTTCACCAAGCGAAGAGCAAGAAGTGGAGGGAGAAACAAACAAAGTAGAAGGTGAAGGGACAACTTCAGTATCATCTGTTTGTTGATTTGATTACTGAGGAATTACGGTATTTTGAATGACAGAGGTTGAGAATAGCCATACTGGCAGCCCAATTGTGATTCCTGGAAGGGACAATGTAGCCATATATGGAGCACCAATATCTCCCCAAGAAGAGAAAGGACTAGGATTCCCCCCAAGAGGGATTCCTTGATTGGTGGACTCCATTATCTCAACCTAAGATCAACGAAGGAACAGGGATGTTATTCCATATTAAATAAATTTTAAAGACACTTTGACACAACTTTGCTTTTTCAATTTTTAAGAGTCGAGAAAAAGCTAAATATGACTCTAGTTGCCTTCGATTTTTAATGAGCCTGAAGTGACAAGTGCTCAAATGGACCTTTTGTTTTAAGGAGTTGAAAAGGAACGAAAGTGACTACTCTAGAAATCTAGATAGAGTGATTACCAAATCAATTGCAAAACTGCAATATACACCTTGGTGGTAAATTAAATAGAAATTACCAAGGACTTATGTACGGCAGTCAATCTTCTCAAATGTTGTGTTCAGTGCATTGCGATCAGTAGGGTGGCAGACACGGCTTCCTATGGATAAAGGATATCAGCCTATTGTGGTCTCCCAATATATACTCGATGGTACGAGGAGCACAAGTCCATACTAGCACTTGTCGTATCAAAGAGGAGGAATCACCCAACCTTTGATGAAAACGATAGTTACCAGGTTTTATGACGCCGGAATACGTCTCTAGCCTAGACTTCTAGATGTGTTGCGTTGGGTTCCAAAGTGTTTTTATGTTCATTGAGATTTATTTTAGTGTTGATCTTGTTTAGAAGTTTGTCTCTCAAGGTTCACCGTGTGATGTATATGTAAAATTCCTAAATATGCAATCTAAAATGATAAACAATCGTTTATTTTCTTTTAGCAATGAAAATCCTAGCTACTAAGGAAAGAAGATAATGATTCTTTCAACGGGGAGCAAAGAGCACACACTAAATGAACTTTTCCTAAATCATTTTCCACATAGAGTCTAAAATAAAATGCACATGCATGTACTTGTTTTTTCGTTTCCTTAATGTGACAATGCCAAAAAAGAAAACTAAGTACAGATCTGAATTATTTTCTTCAAAGCGACACTTCGACAATTTCTTTTCAAAATGAAAGGAAGACTAAAATGACACTTTTTGATTTCGACTAGAAAATTGTTTTCGACACTTCAAATATTAACAATTGAAATCAAGTACAATGACAAAAGTACAATCGACTATCTAGAGGAGGAAGACTTTACGACACTCTTCTTTTTGACTCAAAATGACAATTGCGACACTTTTGCATTAAAAAACGACAGTTCAATTAAGCTACCTTTTGATTAGGAATTGTAAATGATGAAAAATACACAAAAACATCTACCTATCCTAATCAATGGAGGTTGAACAATGTAAAGGAAAGAGGCTTTAGAAATGATATACTGATCATAAGCAATAAAACAACTGAATAGAGCTGAAAACAAGGAGAAAAACCCCAAATTTCAAAGAGAGAAACAGTAAAACTTAGTCATCGCACCTATCCTTCAGGAACACAGGGATGCATCTCACCTGCTACACATGGGAGGTGTGATGCATACAGGCTCCCAGTTACAGACAGTGTGATGGGCCAGGGAGCGAAACTGAGCTGGGTTTTTGCTCAAAATTTGCAGCTAAGTTCAGTGATTTAGGCTGAGCTATGATGAACAATAGAAACAAAGTACATGGGTATGATCTTAGGAGGTTATTGAGCTACCACAAGGGCACTTAGGATGTTTGTAAGTCAGATGCTCAATTCATAAACCAACCCGGAGATTGACTGAAGTAGCATTCATCTACTTTGCACTTACATAGCAAGAGCAGTTCAAAGGCTATCTGGCTAACTTCAGGCTCTGTCTGTAGTTTATAAAGCAGACAACAGTAACAAACAAACTAACTAATCACTCCCCAGTGGAGTCGCCATTTTGTTTCCAGGAAAACTAGTGTCTTTTTTATCTTCTAGTCTCACTAAGAAGGGTAGCTATCTTAGAAACAAACAACCAAAGAAATTTGTGATTTCCTTTATGTATGATAGATAAGAGAGAAGCAAAGGAGGCCAACCTGGATCTTCCGCTTGACTCCTTGCTTGATTTCTCTCTCCCTTGATAGGGCTTGCAACTCCTCTCCTACTTGTCCCGCTTTAGAGAATCCCTGTAGAGTCGAAGTAACAAAATACCATCAAATCATCTCGATCTATGATATCATAAACAATGCAGAATCAGAAATACATTGAATATACAATTGCATTCACAAATAACAAGATTCACAAATACACGATTGTATGGAGGAAAACTCAAATAACTTTATTAATAATAGAAATAGAAGAGAGGATTACAACCCAGCTGTCTGATCCAGCATCATCCTCCCAGCATCAAAGCCCTCTTCACCTCATGAAAAGCAAGATCACCCAACAATATAATGTTCCTTCTCAAAGAGAAACCAACATCACTTCCTTACAAATTACAAAATTCTAGCCTCCATATCTCTCAAATGAGGGATCCATTTACAGATGTCTTGCAAGGGTGTGAGTCAGCTCTAGGTTTTTGATTACTATCATTCCACTGATAGTTCTTGGTTCCACTTGGAGATTTCATTGATCTCTTACTCATCCCTGGGCGAATTCAGAGAGGCAAGTGTCATAGGAGAAGTTTCTAGAAGATTCCATAAGCATCCACCTAGCAAATTGTCTCAGCCATTTGTCCATTCTCACTCATCGCACCCTACAGAAGGCCTATTCAGTATGCATCACACCTGGTTAGTGTAGCAACCAGTATGCATCGCACCTTGACCAAGGAGCAGTCAGTATGGTCCAGTTTTGGCCAGTTCTAAGTGGTTTTTTAGGTGGAACTTTTGGGAAATGTTGTAATCAATTTACCATGATCCTTTAGGGTATGAAACAACACTTTTAGGGGTTAAAGAGCCCTTGGTTTATCGACATATGTGATTGGGGTTGAAGTGCCCAAATATGTCTATAACACTCACCCTCTTCTTTCATTGTCATTTGTTCCGAGTCTTCAACTTGTATGGGCATTGTTTTCTTTGTCATCACACCCTGCCTTTCTTCTTCTTCCTGTTTTTCCTTCTCTTCTCTCTCTCCCCTTCTTAGCTCCTGCTCTTCCTTCAACTTTTTCTTTGTTTCCTACAACTTCATTTTTTCTTCCTCCGACCTTTGATTTTCTTTCTTTCTTCACTTTTCCCTCTTTATTCATTGTTGCCTCTTTGCCTTTACTTCCAAACTTACTTTCTCAATGAGAGGACCTTCTTTGAACTTGTAGCTTTGCTCAACCTCTAGGTTCTCAAAATTCTTCCTTTTACCCTTGTCTTGCACTGATTTGTTGCTTATTGTTGTTGTTGTTGTTGCTTCCTCCAGTGCTGCTGCCTGTAGAGCATCTTTCCATGTTGTGGCTATACTAACCTATTTATTGAGCTTGGAGGAGTTATAACAGTACCTCCAAGGGTTCTCCTCTTCCCAATAAATTTCCCATTGATCCATGGATATTACACCTTCGCACAATGGTTCTTACAAATACCATGGGGATCATAGAAATTGTAGTCTTTGGTGATGAACTCAAACTTCACTATCTCCTTAGCTTCGACATCTGTGTCCTTAAAGCTCTTAATCTGGTACAATCCAATCTACTAAGGAAGAGTGTGCCATGATGCCTTCTTCCTCCTATACAGCCTTGTCGATAACCTTGTGGAGATGTGATATGAGACCTCTTGCATGACCAACTTGTCTGCAGCATACCTTGGTAAAACATGTGGAAGCCTCTCTCCGCCAAACATCCTAATGAAGGTGCCACCGGGTGAGGCACACCAATCTACAATGTTAAGTATTGCATCCTTCGCTTCTTGGGACATGCAAGGTGAATCTTGCTCAAAGATCAACTTGTACACCAGGATGATGAAATTGTCAGACAACCTCACCATAACTCCTTGGTAGATGCAGTCGGAAAGCAACTTGCAATAAATTTTGACGGCAGACCCTTTTGGTGTCCATGTCCAATCCATGCCAGGAAATTAATGTTGGGCACATATTGCATCAAGTAAATACGAAGACATGTAGAATCTTGCTTGCTCATCCTTTGGTAGATTCTGAGCGTTAGTCACATGGACTTTCAAGTGAAGATCCAACATATCTGACTAGTTGAATGGCCTTCCATCATTCACCAACTGGTCCAACACAACCACCCAATTTTCTGGAAAGGTCTTTGTTCTCTCTTAACTGTATAATTGACATGCAAATATGATCAAGAATTGGTAGGCCTTCCTAAGTGACTTTGTCTTGTAAACATGATTGGGTGTTTCTCTAAACTTTGACGGCTCTTTCACCCATCGTTTTACAATATCTCTAGCGTTCACAAAGTTGTGGGTGGCATAGAAAAGTGAGTCCATGCAGTTCACCAACTAAGGTAGATGATACGTCTGTTGATATTTATCCACCCTAAAGTTGGCAAGTTGTATCCCACTGGCACTTCTCAATGTCATAGTCTCTGGATCTGTGTGTGAGACAATCCAGTGGATGATGTCTACACATGGGAAGGCGAGGTACCTACATGTAACCTTATGTAAGCCTGACCATTGGACACTGATATAAACCTGTCGATCCTCTATCTTCCTTGAAGTCCCTTACAAAGATATCCTTGATAACCTGCCATGTTAACTTCATGTCCTTCTCAATGAAAAACTTAGTGTCTGCATATATTGGAAAATTCACTGACAACTGCTCGACTAATTCCCCAGTGCTACTCTTGACAGTGTTCTTTGATGTAGCTCTCTTCGAATCCACGTTACGTGTAACTGCTGGAGAGTTTCTCAACAATTTTTGTAACTGGAGATAGAGAGGACACTCATGGCATGAAAATTATAGCTTGAAACCAAAAGCATTTCAAGAACAGACCAAGCAACAAACTGGGCAACTTTTGGGAAGGATTGCAATCTTGGATCACAAAGGTGACTAGCTACCAGCTAGAACTACACATTGCGTAGTCCCAAAAGTCAGTGGGGAGATCTTGCTGACTGGAACTATGCAGTGCATAGTCCAGTCTAGGCACAGGCCAGGAGAGACTGTGCTCAATGGCTAAGGCTCAGGGTTGGCTCCTGGAACTGTGTAGTGCGCAGTTGGAGCCAAGTGTTGGGAAACCTCTACGTAGTTCGAAAAGCCAAGGACGAGGCCTTGAGCTCCAGAAATGCACAGTGCATGCTTGGGAATATGATATCCTAGCTAAGGAAGCCCAAATCTACCCAAAGGGAGTGAGAAATCGAACAGATCTGAAGGATTGAATGATGTTGAGTGCAGATCTAAGTGAATGATAATGCATGAGAGTGAAATGAGTGCAGGAATCAATCAAATTGAAAGAAAACAAAGCATGTGGAGAGAGTCTCTGCAACGGTGACCGGTAGTGCAAAAATTGGGTAATGCATACAGCACTTGGGAAAGGCAATGTAAAACTTAAAAAAAAACACTTCTAAAAGCTAAAAAAAGTTAAAAAACCAGTATTTTTTCAATAAAACAAGTGAAACAACACTCTCACAAGCTAAATAAACAAAACTGACATAAAAATAAGCAAAATACTAGAAATGCAAGACTTACCTAGAAAAGCAATGATGATCACATCGGAGGTTCCTTGATCTCCTCAAGAATGCCAAAGCTCCAAGATCGAATGTGAAAAGAAGATTTGGTATCGTCCATTAAATAGATTTGGTAAATTTAGGGTTTATGACACGAAGACCAAAACTCAAGGAAAAATCGACACTTGGCAACAGTTTCCAAAATTACTCGGGTGTCTGCTCCGAGATGCTAAAAATAGATCCCTATTTTTTAGGGATGATTTTTCACCTTTTGCTTTTTTTCTTTTTTAGGAAAAGTTGACATGCATTGCACAGAGAGATTGCACAGTTCTCGGAAGGACTGGGTAACTCATTGGCTCGTGTACTAAGCAACTTCTAAGAAAGAAGCTTCTGCACAATCTCTGGGTTGAGTGGCTTAGAGATGCCTCTCATGCTCTATGTAGTTTCCTAGCTGAAGGTAGGCTATCAACTGGCTCTGTGCAATTTTTTAGTTGAAGGTTCACTGTCAGATTGGATTGTGCAATTCCCGAGAGAAAGTTTGGTTGCCCTCAAGATTGCACAGTTCACTAAGGTAAGCTTGGAACCGGGTTGAAACCAATTCAAGAGGTCAACTTGTGGGTTAGAAAGTAAAGCAAGTAAGAAAAAACAAGCCAAAATGCAAAAGATGAAGCTCAATCAAAGCACAAGTACCTGGGTCAGTGTGGGATGAGCTACTGTGATTTAGGAGGGAGGCTCCAAAATGAAGCATAGGAAAAAAATGGAGAGTGGTTGTAGTCGCTACAACATTGGCGACACACCAGTAGAACTCCAACTCTCTGTATGGACCTTATTCCGTGTAAAGCGAGTCTAACTCTTCCGGAAGTATTGTTCGATTCTTTTATTACCATAACTTCTTCACTAACTTGATTTAAAGATGTAGTCCCTACCATTCTCTTTATCGTCATCACACATACCAAGCCAAGTCAACTGAGTTGTTTCGATTGGGGATGAGGGGTATATTGATGCACAACTAATATGGACTATCATAGTTTTAGTTTCATCCCTGGTGTTGCTCCACTGCTAGAAGCCTTGGACAGTACTCCAATGAAGTTACTTAATTCACCTCTCTACGCAGGAAGCCTTTCTCTTCTTTCACCTTTATTTTATTTTATTTTCATTTCATTTTTCATTTTCAAAGAACTATGCATAGGCACTTATTTATTTCATGAGGCGCAAGAGGGATGCTGACTTATTAAGAGAAGAAGAGGTTATCCCTTTAGAGAAGGATGTTTACATATACCTTTGACATACTCGTTAAGGCTTTCCCCTTCACCTTACTCTACTTGACTGAGTTGATAAGGGTTAACTGAATATAGAAAAACGATTAGAGTAGGTGGTACTAGGTAAGAGTGCAAGTATCGGTATTTCACCAAGACTCACTCTAAAAGGAATGTATTTTCCATCAGGGTATCATTGACTGGAAGAAATGCAAGACCTTCATAAAGAGAGGGAAGAGACAGATAACCAAATGTTGGTAGTTGTATAAGTCCTCTTATATTTCACCCTGCTTATCTCAAGAAGCCAAACATAGTTTCATGCGGAAACTAATCCTACGTGCATAAGATAACAAACAAGCAAAGGAAATAAGTAATATGAAAACAAAACCAAGTAAAAACAAAATAAGAAAGAAAACACTACTCCTACTCCTAAGCTAAGCAGTTCATGGAATAACTCACGTGAAGTGATATTTCCAATGCAGCCACCGGTGCATTGGTTGACCCATGTAGGTGATGGCATGGTGGAAGACAAGCATGTACATACCTTTGAACATGACAAACGATCAAACAAGAAGAAAGAAGAAAATTTCCACTTCGCAATAGTTCTTGCCACGTATGACTCCTCCAATGCATGAGAAATAGGATCGTTTGATTCTGGTGGAGTATGTGAACAAGAGAGTGATGAGGAGCCTGGGGATATTCAATATATTTATGATCGAAAGTGGGACTGAACTCAAGGCTACGAGAACCTGACATAACCATGAAGTTGGGCTGAAGAGCCTCGACAACTTGAGGAGTTTCCACTTCATCAAAAGATGGATCATCAAAGACCAGTGGCTTAGAAATATCAACATTAGGTGAATCAGAATCATGATCACACGAATGAGTTAAAATATCATGACAGCCACAATCAAAAAATTCAAGATGGATAACACCATCCTCATGATTTGATGAATCATAGAGACGGGTTGATGAGAAACAAAAAAATTCACCCTCAGAGTTTAAAGAAATGGAAAGTGATGGATAGAGTGGATTCAGGAAGAAATTGTTTTCCTCTTTGTAATCAAATGACAAACTGATATCCTGTGTGTTTTGTAAATGATCAGAAGTGGAAACATCTAGAGATGAATTTTGACAAGAGGGAATAGAAATGGAAAAATCATAGAAGATGTCAGAATAAAGCAGACGAGGTGTGGATAGAAGGAGGTCATCCTTCACCACGACTTCTTGTTCAGACTCCCACACATACTCATAAAAAATGATAGTGCAGGTCAGTTGTTCAACACCAACTTCATCCACAACTTGATCGTCGTGAACATCACATGTGAAGTCCGGAGCAAATGAACATAACATGCCAAAATCTGGAGGAGCAAAGGAACCATTGGATGGAGGTTAAGAAGATGAGACAATGCAACAACCATTAGGATTGCAGTCCAAATCTACGCAGAAATCCATAGTAGGTGGTGAAGGAGGAGATGGTGACAGTTCAACAGGTAGGTTCACAAATTCTCCCACCTCGTCTCGCAGAGCTAAAGTTTTTTTATGAGAAGGGGACGGAGGCTCACTTGGGACAGCAACCTTGTCCGTCTCAAATTTAGAAGTTCTAACCCCGAGGTATGCTGGGAGGGGTTCGAAAGATTCTAACTCATGTGGATTCTCATATATGTGAACAAGATACTAAAATCTTTCATTAAGAAGTTTATAGTCAGCTTAATCTTCTGGAAATTCAAAACAGAAATGACGGAAATAATCATAAAAGTGCATAATAGATTCGTTAGGTAATTTTTGAAATTTTAAAATTTTGCAATGAAGTTCTTACAGTCATAAAAAATGAAAACACAGCCTAATTCTCTGATCATGTGGTTGAAAGAGTGTAAAGAGGTTGCGGGCAATGTGTGACACCATTTCTTAATGCACCCTTCGAACTTGTAAGCGAACAACCCACAGGTAATGTTGTCTGAGGGGACTTCATTCTTGTCACAGAAACCCAAAAAGGAAACTATGTGGATTACAAGGATTCTTTGCTTTCGCCATCAAATTTGAGTTGTGACAAGTTGTTGTAGTGGCTACAACCACCCTCCAAAATTTTGCCTTAACTTCGTTTTGGATTCTCCCTACCAACCATCCTAGCAGCATGTCTTGCACTGTCAAGTACATGAGCTTCATTGGTTTTCTAGTAGCTTGCCATCTTGTGCATGATAAATTGCTTCACTCCCCTCACAAGTTGTCACTCCGGACTTGGTCCAGCTGCTGGCTGAGCAACTCCCTCAAGAAATTGTGTAATTCTGGAGGGGAACTAGCCTTCCCTCCAGAAATTGTGCAAATATGACTAGCAGCTTGTTGGGCCTAGAAATTGTGCAATCCTGTCAAACAACCTTCCTCTAGAAAACTGCGCAATCTGACCCAGCAATACTGCTCAGCCAATAAATTGCAATCCCTCTAGACAGCGATCCCAGCCTCACCCCCGAAATTGCACAAAAATCGCCCTCAGTCAAGCAGGTTGTTGAATGTGCCTTCAAGTTGACCGGTTCCCTCCAGGACCAAGAAAATTTGAATTACATGCATGGGCTACTTTTTCCCGAAATAGAAAAAATCTACATGCAAAAAGAATCCCTAGATTTTATGGAGCTAGTTTTAGCAGCTGAAGGTTAGATGTTTCAGAAACTTTCCTTCAAGTGTCACTTTTTCCTAGATTTGTGGCATGCGCATCATGAGCCTCAAACTTATTTATTCGATGCTTCAGAGTTCATTCTTCACATCGATCTTGGAGCTTTGATATCCCACAACACATCCAGTAGTCTTTGACAAACCCAACTCAGCTATTTCTAGGTAAGTTCGCTTAACTTGTATTTTGCAGCATTTATGTCCCTTTTTGTGTTTTGGCTTGTGTGAGTGTTGTCTGCTTGATTTTTGTGAACGCTTGTTGTCGTTTGCATGCATGTTAGCTTGTACAAGCATCGTTTCAGTTTTCGTTAGCATCTCACTAATGTCGCATGCATGACACTGTTTTGCACGAACGGTCGTCAATTCGGTGACTCGTTTCACACGCATGCATGTTGTTTTGTTTTCTGAGTCTTGCATTCACTATTTGCATGCATGATCATTAACCTCTACTCACACTCAGTATATCCATGCATCCACACCTTAATTTGCTTTCAGTTGCCTATCAGTGGGTCTAAGCAACCTTGGCCCGGACTCTACCTCACCCGGACAGCATTGTGCAATTTTGAGAGAGAAGACTCTGCCTTCCTCTCAGAAAATGCACAATTCTGGCCAGTCACTTCCCTCCAGTATTTCTTTGCGCAATTCTAAGAGGTAGTGATAGTTGGCCCACAAAATTGTGCAATGCAGTCCCTGTGCCTACATCACTTGCCAGCTAAAATTGCACATTTCACAATCTCGGCGCCACAATTCCAGTAGTCAACCAGACTTCCAATAGTCTAGACTACCTTTTGTGCAGTTCCAGCAATTAGTCTCCCAGCCTCCTAGTGAAAATTGTGCAATCCTTTCCAGCAGTTCCCCAGGCATGTTGCATGTCATCCCTTAAGTTTTCTTTGGTTTTAGCTGACAGATTTCTTGCCATGCATGTCACCATGTCTCCATATATCGCAGGTGTTCGTCCCTCTCTCATCATTTCAGGATCAATGGCCTCCAAGAGAGCAGGATCAAAGGACACTAACGAACGCGTAACTGGAGCAGCAGTCAAGCGAGTGCCTATGAGTTTGTTGATTTATGAAGACACCAAGTTGATCGTAGACAAAGACATGAGCTGAAATGGCAAGAGGTCAATGATGCATTCTCAGGCACATTTGGGGAAAATATGAAGACCACCAAGTCTATGTGAACATTCACAAGTTTGGCTTGTACCGGATTGCATGCAGGTATCTCACATTCCCATGCGTGGACATGATACATTGGATTGTCTCGCACACTAACCCTGAGACGATGACATTGAGCAGTGTCAGCGGGACATAGATTGCTACCTTTAGAGCATAGGATTATCAGCAGAAGTACCACTTTCTGAAGCCAATGATCACCATAGAGACACCCTTCAACATACCCAACAGCAATGCCAACTACAGGGATATCTTGAAGAACTGGGTGAAGGAGCCAGCCAAATTCAGGATGATACCCAATCAGATTTACAAGACAAAGACACGGCGGAAGGTGTATCAATACTTGGTCATCTTTGCATGTTGCTTGTATGGCCAAGAAAGCATAGAGTCCTTCCCGCAGAGTTGGGTGATCACGTTGGGTCAACTGGCCAGTGAAGGCAAAGCATACAACTGGTCCGACATGTTGGCTCATAGGACGAACGAACAGGTAACAGGAGCTCAACAGTCTCTCAAAGGTCAGCAAGCAGAAATCTACATGTCTGCCTATATCTTGGATGCAATTTGTGCCCATCACGAGTTTCCGGGCATGAAGTGGGCATGGACATCAACAAAATCCTCTGTCAATACATATTGTAAATTGTTTTCTAAATGTAGCTTTAGAGGGGTTATCACACAATTGTCAGATCATTTTGCTACCTCGGTGTATAAGATGATATTTGATCAAGATCACCTTGCATGTCGAAGGCAGAAATGGAGGCACTGATCGACATAGCGGATTGGTATGCCTCATCGCCTGACACCTTCATATGGATTTACAGTGTGGATAAGTCTCTGCATGTTCTACTGAAGTTTTCCATGGACAAGCTCTTCATGCAGGAAGTGTCATACCACATCTCGGCAGGACTGTCAGCTAGGTTGCACTGGAAGAAGAAGGCACCTTGGCCCACTCTTCCATTGTAGATCAGGTTGTACGAGATATATAATCTCAAGCATGAGGATGTTGAAATAGAGGAGATCAAGAAATATCCTTTCAACACTCGAAGCTATAACCCGTATGACCCGTATTATTTGGTGAAGGATCATTATGTGAGAGTACAGTTTTTGTGGATCCACTGGGAATTTCATTGGGTAGAGGAAGACCCATGGAGATATTGTCACAGCTTCTCTGGGCCCAATGAACCGGTCAACATTGTTGTGGAATGGTTAGCAAAGTAGCTTGAAGCAGCATCCAGGAGAGCACTAGCAGCAGCAACAACAGAGGCGTGTGACAAAGGCAAGAGACAGATTGTTGACAACGTAGAGATAGAACAAAGCTGCAAGTTTAGAGCATACCCACTTGTGTAGAAAGCATCTTTGGCAATTGAGGTGAAGAGGCAACAACGCGACAAAAGGACCGCGTAAAGGCAGAGAGATAAATAGAGAATGGAGGAAATAGTGAAGGAGTTGCATGAGTTGAAGGAGCAACTTTGCAAGGAATGTGAGTTGCGCAGATAGGAGAAGGAAGCGCAGCAAGGAAAGGAATAGCAGGGGGCGCAACATGTACAGACAGATGAAATTGTGGTTGTACAAGTAGTAGACTCATCCGAATAGCTAGCACAAAGCAGATAGGGTGAGTAGTCGCAGGAGCAGGACTTCGCTCAAGAGATTGAACAAGCACAGGAGAAGATGGATACAAATATGGAGCCACAAGAGTTAGAGCAAGACATCGACCTCATGCCTTACCATCAAGAGGTTGACCCACCAGCTTCACCGGATCTGGAAGAAGAGAAAATCCCAAGTGACCAAGGAGATACTGAGATCCTTGGAGACAATCAAGAAGGATAGATGCATAACATATCATTTGACGAGTCATAGCATAGAGTTGTGCAATCATGCAGAGTGTCTACTCCAGATGACAACACATATCCTGCGCAGTTTGAAGAACGAGTGATCATGTCTAACGTGTGCAAGAATCTAGCAGCATTAGTCGATGCTACCAAAGCATATGCCAAAGCCACTAGCTCAAGTGTTCGCTTCTTGATAGCAAAGAATGAGAGAATGGCTAAGGAGTTACAGACAGCCAAGTAGGGAGGAGAATTGGTTACATCATCCACCAGAGCAGAGTTGAAGAAGGCGATATTGGATGAAGTATCATCCCTTGAGACAGTCATGTGGGTGTTATATTCCAAATTTGGTATCGTACATAATGCAGTTATCCATCTCAAAATTTGGCGACAGTGATGTGCTAGGAGAGCACGTATCTTGTCAAACTTGCATACTGTTGTCGACCACATGCAAACATGGACAATTAGATACAAGGGAGCCCCATTACACTTGCCCAAGATGATGAACCCTAGAGTAGTTGAGTTGAAGGCACGTGTCTGGAGTCAGATCCGCAAATATGAAGAACTCTCGTAACTCATCACTAGTTTGCAGGCTTCCCATGCACCGGTATTCAGAAGCATGGATGTTGTTGTGTGCACATATGTGATCCCATCTATTTGGATACTCACTAAGCAAAGACAAAGGCACAAGTCTGACTAGAGCTTGACTCATACTTTGACGATTTGATGTGCATAGCCACTAGCGCAGACTTGGTGATCAGTGCAGACACCATGCATCAGTATGTCATTGGTCTGGCTGCACTCAAGACAATGATGCGCATGTTATTAGACTAGTTGGATAGAGGAGCTAGAACGATGTACCCAAATGCAATAAAGGAAAGAGTTTGTCACCACATAGTACACAGACACCATCATAGACTATCGAGCTTGGCATCAATTCGCTATTGTCGACCATTGTGAGGATGTCGAAGAGTTGGTCTTCCCACAGTTGTTTGAGTCATAGTGATGTCTTGAATGGCTTGTTCAAGCCTATTTTGTCTCACATGGGTACATGTGCGGATTGTATGTAATGTCTTGTCAAGTGGAATTTTAAGTGTCAATAGTTGAATGCAATAGTCATGTAGTAGGTGAAGAGTCATGAGGGTAGGTGAAGAGTCACAAAGGGGAATGTCAAGGGTCACCCCAGCCTTTGCTATATATAGTCCCTTATAACTCATTTTAGAGGATTTGGTCAACCAAGCTTCCGATAGGAGTATCTTAGAGAAATCTTTGAGAGTATTGTAACGAGCCTTGGCTTCTCCACTATGCAGAGCTAGTATATCTCTTTGGAGGAGTAGACAACAGTGACTGTAACATTCTGCTATTAGGACTAGTGGTTGGTCATGGTTGTACTGTATGATTGGAACTTTAACTTCTTAATATAATAGAGCCAACGTGTTTCATGCATATGTTGTTATTGTATCCCAACTAACTTGTTTACTCTAATGATATATGTATCTGTTTTCTTACGCATGCAGGTATGGACTTTTCTGTATAAGTATGTATGAATTTATTGAAATGTGTTGTTGGTTTAACCATCACTTTGGATTGATAGGTTACTTTCCTTCCAATCTGTGATGCATCTTTGCTCGTGTGTTCCCTTCCTAGCTGCGTGCTTTCACAGTTCTCCAAGGGGCGCACTCACCTCACTTTCCATGTGTTAGAACCATTCATGCACCTTCCTTGGCTTGTTGTGCATGTCACACCCTTTCTACCAACAGGGACATCTTACTTGCCTCTGCGTGCAACTGCGGTCAAGGCGATTCCGTATGACCCATTGTTGGGACTCCTACACCAAATAGTCTGAAGTCTAGTTGGGACTTCTTACTAGGGAGATCCCCTGACATGTTGTCAGGTCCAGCACTATCAACACAAGTCATCTATAACATCCACCAGCGCATCGAAATCATGAGTGTGAGAAAAACATGTCAGGGTTGTGATTGTGATATAAGTCATGAATGCTGTGCAGAAATTCAAAACAAACTTCAAGGACTCATCTTATCATTTGGCCATCCTTGTAGTGCCAGAAAGGTTGACAGTGCTAGACCTGCCAATAGTCAGGGGATCTCCCCGGTAAGAAGTCCCAACTAGACCTCAGACCATTTGGAGTAGGAGTCCCAGTAGTGGGTGGTAATGTAGTGCCTTAACCACAGTAGCGCAAATAGATAATTATGATGACTTTGGTTGGAAGCAATTTTGTGACCTTGTAGCGAGTCAAGTGAGATGCATGGGGGTTCTAACAAACGAAGGGGAAAAGGAAGTGTGTCCCTTAGAAGCTTGTAATAGTACACAACCTGAAAGGAACACACAAGCAGAATGACATCACAAGTTGAAATGTGGAATAGTCAACAAAATAAAGTGACGAGTTAATCCAACAACACGCATTCAACAAGATTCATACAATTGCATACAAAGTAGTTCATAAGCAAATGCGTAAGTTAAACAACATACATTGCTAAAGCAACCATAATAGTCCAACTATGATAACAACATATGCATGAAAGCATGTTGGCTCAGTTATTATTATTATAAGTGAAAGTTCCATCCATACATACACCATTGACAGCCACTAGCCCCAATAGTGGAACATTACAGTCAAGAACACCTACTCCTCTAAATAAGTATACTCTCTCTACATTATGGAGAAGCCAAGGCTCTTCACAATACTCCCAAGCCTTCTTTAAGCCTAAGCCTAGCCAAAATCTTGGCTCTAAAAATCCCTTGCTATGAGTTATGAGGTTCTAATTATAACAAAGGGTGGGGTAACCCTTGACATTCCCCTTCGTGACTCTTTGAATACCCTCATGACTCTTCAAATTCCTTTACAAATAAGTCATTACACTACATAGTGACTGTTCACATTCACATTCCACTAATGACACCTGGAATTTCACTTACAACATATGTACAAATAATATACATTTTCCACATGTACCCATGTGAGAAAAAATAGGCTAGAGACAACCTAACAAGACAAAACACTATGAATCAGAAGTTTGGGGAAAGACCAACTCGGAAACCTCCACTTAATGCTTCTCAATAGCGTATTGATACCAAGCTTGGTACTATGAGATGATGTCCCGGAACTGCTTGAGGGTGTCTTTCTGATAGAGGACTCTTACCTCCATAGCTTCTGGGTATATGGTCTTGGAGCCTTTGTCCAACTCATCTTGAAGCATGTGTCGCATGGTCTTGACCATGACAGGACCACCAATGTACTTCTGCATGCTTTGTGCACTCAGCTCCAAGTTATTGTTGGTGGCCTCTCACCTTAGTTGCTCCATGTACCTGTCAAACTCTAGGTGGACTTGGTTCTTGTGCTTAGCTTCGGTGAGGGAACCGATTGATTGGATCTTGTGCGTTCTCACCATGACATCCAAACTCTTGTGCAATCGTGCATATGAAGCTTGTATGTTGTTGACAAATGAGGCGAGCTTCTCATAGTTTTGGATCAACACTTGGACCCTTGCTTTGTCTAGCTCTGCCTGCAGCTTCATCATTTGGGCAAGTAAAGAGGGGGCCCTTTGTATCGCATTATCCACTCTTTCACATGGGCAATGGCAGCGTGTATGTCCATGAGAGTTTGGACAAACTTTTTGCTTTGCTGCTAAAATCCATGCAGATGGAAAACCCCCTTATGCACGGTGACGAATCTATCATAGAGCTTCTGCGTTGTAGCCTCAAGTGTTGATACTTCAGCAAGTATCTCTTTCCTCATCTCTACCATGGCGGAACTTGTGCTCTACTCTCTAGATTGTTCTGCCCCTTTCATGGCCACTTGCAAGTTCTTTTTTCAATTGTTCATTCTCTACTAACAAGAACTTGACATTTGATCGTGTGGCTCCTGTATAAGCCAAGAAGGCATTGGCCATACCAACTGAATACTTTTTGACATCTAACACTATCACCCTTTCCTTCATGAATATAGGTGATGTGTGATCATCCAGGAAATGATTTTTCTACGCCTATACAATCTTCTTCTACAACTTGTCGAATGATAGACAATACACATCCATCACCATATCATCATTAAGGAGAACAAACTCTCCTTGCTCACTCGGGACTCATTATGACATTGGAGGTGGTGGAGATTGAGCAGTGGCCTCGGGTGCTCTCAGCATGAGGTCAGTGTCTTGGTCCTGTGGCTACTACCCCAACTCCATGTTCGTCACTTATTCAGTTGCTCAATCTGTTGAGCAAGCTCCCGATCCTGCATCTGCTCACCCTCTTCTTCCATTGCTACATTCTCCAAGTCTTCAACCTGTATGGGCATTGTTTTCTTTATCATCGTTCCCTCCCTTTCTTCTTCTTCCTATTTCTGCTTCTCTTCCCTCTCTCTCCTTCTTAGCTCCCACTCTTCCTTCAACTTATTCTTTGTTTCTTGCAACTTCCTTTCTGCTTCCTCTAGCCTTCGCTTCTCTTTCTTCCTTAGCTCTGCCCTCTTTATGCGTTGTTGCCTCTTTTCCTTCGTTGCCAAATTTTCTTTCTCAATGAGAGGACCTTCTTTGAACTTGTAGCTTTTCTTAGCCTTTGAGTTCATGGAAATCTTCCTCTTACCATTGCCTTGCGTTGGTTTGCTACTTATTGTTGTTGTTGTTGTTTCTTCCTGCAGTGCTACTGCCTGCAAAGCATATTTCCATGTTGTGGCTATATTGACTTGGTCATTGAGCTTGGAGGAGTTATAATAGTACCTCCAAGGGTCCTCTGCCCAATGAAATGTTTCGTGGATTCATGGATAGTACACCTTCGCACAATGGTTCTTGCAAATAAAGTGGGATCATATAGATTGTAGTATTTGGCGCCGAACTTGAACTTCACTATCACCTTAGCTTTGGCATCTGCATCCTTCAAGCTCTTAATCTCGTACAATCCAATCCATAAAGGAAGAGAGGGCCATGGTGCCTTCTTCCTCCTATGCAGCCATGCTGATAACCCTGTGGAGATGTGATATGAGACCTCTTGCATGACCAACTTGTCTGTGACATACCTTGGTAGAACATGCGGAAGCCTCTCTCCGCCAAACATCCTGATGAAGGTGCCATTGGGTGAAGCATACCAATCTGCAATGTTAAGTATTGCCTCCATCACTTCTTGGGACATGCAAGGTGGATCCTTCTCAAAGATCAACTTGTACACCGAGATGACGAAATGGTCAAACAACCTCACCATAAATCCTCAGTAGCTGTAGTTAGAAAGCAACTTGCAATAAATGTTGACAGCAATCTCTTTTGGTGTCCATGTCCAACCCATGCTAGGAAACTAATGTTGGGCACAGATTGCATCAAGTAAATATGCAGACATATATAATATTTTTTCTCATCATTTGGTAGATTTTGGGCATTAGTCTCATGGACTTTCAACTGAATAGCCAAAAAATCTAACCAGTTGAATGGCATTCCATCATTCACCAACTTGTCCAACAAAATCACCCAATTTTCCGAAAAGGTATACGTGCTCTCTTGACCATATAATCAGCATGCAAAGATTATCAAGAATTGGTAGGCCTTCCGGAGTGACTTTGTCTTGTAAACATGATTGGGTGTTGCTATTAACTTTGACGGATCTTTCACCCAGTGCTTTACAATATCTTTGGTCTTCACAAAGTTGTGGGTGGCATAGAAAAGTGAGTCCATGTGGTTCACTGGCTAAGGTAGATGATACATCTATTGATAATTCTATGCCCTCAAATTGGAAAGTTATATCCCACTAGCACTGCTCAATGTCATAGTCTCTAGATCTATGTGTGAGACAATCCAGTGGATGATGTCCGCACATGGGAAGGTGGGGTACCTGCATGAAACCTTATGTAAGCCTAGCCTATGGACACTAATATAAATTTTTCGATCCTCTAGATCTTCCTTGAAAAATTGAGTGTCTGCATAAATTGGCAAATTCACTAACACCTACTCAATTGCTTCCCTAGTGATACTCTCGACAGTATCCTTTGATTTAGCTATCTTGGAAGCCGTGTTATCTATCTAGATATTTTCTCAACAATGGTTGTACTTGGAGATAGAGAGGACACTCATGGCATGAAAATGTTAGCTTGAAACCAAAAGCACTTCAAGAACATACCAAGCAACAAACTGGGCAACTATTGGGAAGGATTACTCAATCTTGGCTCATAGAGGTGGCTAGCTTCCAGCTGGAACTGTGCATTACATAGTCCCAGCAGTCAATGGGGAGGTCTTGTTGACTGGAACTGCCCAATGGAAGTCCAGTCTAGGCACATGACAGGAGAGACTGCGCATTACACAGTCCAGTCTGGGCACATGACAGAAGAGACTACACATTGCGTAGTCTTAATGGCCAAGGCTCGGGGCTAGCTCTTGGAACTACACAGAGCGCATTTGGAGCCAGACTTGGGAAACCTTTGTGCAATTCTAGAAGCCAAGATCGAGGCCTTAAGCTCCAGAAATGCACAGTGCATGCTAGGGAAGACAAGATCCCAGCCAAGGAAGACCAGATCTGCCCAAGAGAAGTGATAAATTGAATAGATCTGAAGGATTGAATGATGTTTAGTGAAGATATAAGTGAATGTTAATGCATGCGAGTGAAATGAGTGCAAGATTTAATCAAACTGAAGGAAAACAAAGCATGTGGAGAGAGTCGCCACAACAACAACTAGTAGTGCAAAAACTAGGTAATGCATGCAACACTTGGGAAAGGAAATACAAAACTTAAAACAACACTTCTACAAGATAAAACAAGTTTAAATGTCAGTGATCATCCTACAAAATGAGTGAAACAACACTCTCACAAGCTAAATAAAGAAAAGCAACAGAAAAAACAGCAAAAGACTAGAAATGCAAGACTTACCCAGAAAAGAAACAACGATCACACCAGAGGTTCCTTGATCTCCTCGAGAATGCCAAAGATCCAAGATCAAATGTGAAAATAAGCTCTGGAAGCATCCACTAAATAGATTTGGTCAATTTAAGGTTTATCACATGAAGGCCAAAATCACGGAAAAATAAGACATTTGGTGGCAATTTCCAAAATAACTCGAGTGTCTCCTCTGGGCTGCTAAAAATAGATCGCTATTTTTAGGGATATTTTTTGCTTTTTTTTTTTTTCTTTTTCAGGAAAAGCTTCCATGCATTGTCAGGAGAGATTGCGTAGTTCCGGGAAGGACTGGGCAACTCACTGGCTCATGCATTGAGCAACTTCTAAGCAAGAAGCTTCTACGCAATTTTTGGACTGAGTCGCTCGGGGTTGCCTCTCATGCTCTGTGTAGTTTCCTAGATGAAGCCAGGTTGTCAACTGCGTTTGCGCAACTTTGGATTTGAAGGCTCACTATCATCTTGGACAGCGAAAATATCGAGAGCAAGGCTAGTTACCCTCATGATTGTGCAGTTCACTAAGGCAAGCCTAGAACCGAGTTGAAACCAAGTCAAGAGACCATCTTGTGGGTTAGACAGTAAAGCAAGTATGAAAACACAAGCCAAAATTCAAAAGATGAAGCTCAATCAAAGCACAAGTCCTTGGGTCGATGCGAGATGAGCTGTTGTGATTTAGGAGGAGGCTCCAAAACGAAGCATAGGCAAAATTTTGGAGGGTGGTTGTAGCCGCTACAACACATCGTCAACATACGAATAATGGATGCCAACACTATTGTTGATTTTTTTGTTCTATGCTAGTTGATGTTCTGTAAAGCTATCTTTGTAGGTGTAGACAGGTTTGAATTAGAATCAATTGTTGGATTTAAAGAGACTTGAATAAAGTTGTTGATAACTATTTATCAGTTTAACTTTATTTTTGTTTTGTTATAATTATCATTGCATAAAGCGAACTATTTCCTAATGCATTAATACATCTAATTTCAAATTCATTAGCTTATTATTGGACTCAAGTATATGCATGAAGTGTTCTAGTAACTATTTATTGTGATCATTGTTATTACATATTCACATAAATTATTGCAAGTGAAATGAACTATTTATGTAATTTGTTAGGCACAGTTTAATCTTGAACTCAATGGCAATATTTTTCCCTTCTTCTTTTTCATCTTACTCATGTTTGGGACAAGGATCTATATTATGTTCTAATCGAGATAAATTAATTTTATTTTATTATTTTCATTTTAGATTAAGTCTGCATCTACATTTAGGACAATTTTAGCAAAGTCTCTTTTTGTAGGAAGAAACCCTAGCTTGGCTTTGTTGAGCCCTTGTTTCAACAAACGATTACCTTCTTCAAGCAGTTGCAAGAAGGTAACTCCTTCTCTTCTATCTATTGATAACAACAAGTAACAAGATCTATTATTAGATATAGGGTCGTGTATATATATTTGTACATATATATTAGTTTAGGTTAGATTAACTTTTAGTTTAGGATAGTTTTAGGATAAGGGTAGCTAGATCCATTTAACGAGTCAAAAGTACCAGCACAAACAGAAACATATCCTAAATTGGGGCTTTGGCCGGGTGGTCTCACTAATATTGATGAAGGTCATTTTTGGCCTTCAACAAGAACATACCCTTGATATTTTATGTTCCTAATATAAAGAGTGCTTTCTAAGGCCAAACAAGACCTATCCAGTGTTTTACAGTGTAATGATTGGAACTATAATACATAGCCATGCTAGTCTTGTTACTTTTAGATTGGCACGACAATCCTTTGGGAAACCTACAACTAAATTTGATTATGTTTCAAGTAATATACTCAATGTTGAAGTTCTAAAACATTCTTGATAAAACCACTTTTTTATTTTGTTTGTTGACTCAACATAAGAGACAAATATAAACAATGTAACTCAATTAAATGAAATATTACTTGTGAATCTATATTCCACATGCTAGCTACATAAAAACATGCCCCTTTAAGGTTTCTAGCCTTACTTGATAAGCATTCCGAATATGTAACCAGGGGCACAATTGAGAAAGAAAAGTAGTCATAAGAAAAAGTGAAAGCAACATTTGAGCCACCATCCTGATAGCTCTTTCGGATCTAGCATCCTCATTTTTTGTGGAGTCTATGGATTTAGAGCTAACGGAGGAAATAGTTCAACTCAATCCACCATTACCTTGTTTCACATCCCTACTAGCCATATTCCCACATCCTCCAATTTAAGGTTAAAATGCATATCTTCTATACTCGACCCTACTCATAAATGCACTCATAAAAAATGGCCCCACTTGAAATCTATATGCGTATAATCTAATTCTATATTCTGAGGGAAAGGGACTAAGGGATATATTAGCTATAAACTATATAAAACATACAAGTAAAACAAAATTGGATCCTATGAGAGCCCCAAATGTAGTCCTTGAAGTTCTTGTCATAAGTAAATGTTTTTGGTTATTCATTTTATAGTATTGAAAGCATATATATATATATATATATATATATATATATATATATATATATATAGTTTAGTGGGGTGGAGTAAGGTAGGGGAGTCCATAACCACCATCTTGTGAAATATTACTCAACGGGTCCTAGTATATCAATCCAAACTCGTGTTTTAGGGGCAAACTAATCACTTGAGCAAGCATCAAAACCCATTATAGTTTACCTTGTACCAATAAGGTAAGCAAAGGGAAGCTGGAAGCATATATGGGAACACATAAAGCATCCCAAGAACTAGAAACATAGATAGGGATAGAAGCAAAGGTAACATTTTAGGGATCTGAGATAGCATAACCAAGTCCAAGTTTATAAGTAGATCCATTGGTTGATTAACTAGATTGAATAAACCAAGCAAATATAACTAGGATGGAGGGAACAAAAAAGGGGTTTCACAATAGGATCCATACCCATAATACCCATACCCACTCTAGTAGAAGAAGTGGACAATGGAATAAGATAGACTAATAGGGATATAGTTTCCCAAATGGTATAGCTAATGGATATTATGAAACATAAATTCTTAGTTTGGTCTTCAACTAGCATAATACCTAGTAGCCCAGTTCGTGAGGTGTAATGTCCCTTTTCGAGAACAGAATAAAGGAGTGAATTATTTTAATTATTTAATTTCATCCTAAGGTCATAGTTACTAATGAAATTAAAAACAGATCATTAAGTGACTAAGAAACATAACTTATAAAGTAACTTTATTATTAAAAAGTGACCCGTGGTATTTGGATGGGAAAAAACTATATAAAAAAGAAGAAGAAGAAGAAGAAGAAGGGAGCTCAAGTGTAACAACTCTAGTGAAAATTCCATGTAATAAAAGTTAATAAATGCAAAATAATAACCACGGTTGATGGGACACTTATTCCAAGCTGAATGTTGGGCAAAATCCTAGTGACAAGGATCACTTGCGGTTGATTAATGGCTAAGGAAATTGGCAAAGGAAATGGCTAAGGTTTTGGAAAAGAAAAATGGCATTTTTGGCATAATTATTTATGAAAATAGTGGAAATTAGGAGAAAATAGAGGCCTCATTCATAAAAAGGCTTCTAAGGATCAGTTGGTAACCTTTTGTCAGTTCAGCTTTGGAGCTCTCACATTATTCTCTCTCTCGCTCTCTCTCTCATACTCTTGGATACTTAGAGTTTCCTTGGAGCACTCTTGGAGGGTGTGGCATACTTGGATTCCTGGAGCAAGAAGGCAAAGGAAGAGAAGGAAAGTGCAAGATGACATCAGGATCAGTAGCTATAGCAGGATTCGCTTTAAGGTATTGAGTTGCATGTATGTTTGCCTCAATATTTTTGGCATGCATGACATATGCATGTGGATTTTTTGTCATGATCTATCGCTGACATGGAGGATTACCTGGATTGATAGTGGATTTCCTATCCTTTACATATCCTAGATAGCCATGGATATTGTGGTTTTATTTCCTTGCTTTGTTTTGGTTGGTTCTCATGTTTCCTTAGCTTGGGTTGAGTCACTAGTTCATGGACCCTTGGTTGGACAAATACTTTGGAGCCCTATAACAACTTGCGTTGAATTACTAGTCTCGTACCCTTGGTTGGACAAATGATCTCGAACCATTGGTGAGTTGAGTTACTAGTCCTGGAGCCCTGGTTGAACAAACTCTTTGGATCCCAGTGACAACTGTGTGTTGAGTTACTAGTCCTAGAGCCTTGGTTGGAACAAATGCTCTAGAGCCCTGGATGGATGGGATAGAGACCAATATGATGATGGTTTTATGATGTCTGGCCGTGAGGTGGAATCATTATTTGAGGGGTTGAGGTGGATGGCCTCTAGAAGCCCTCGATGTTTTTTTATTGATGTGTTCAATGAGATCCCACATTCATGCTTGGAATCTGGCACAGGGGTGAATGGATGAAGAGAGATTTGGCTCAACCATTCTACGGTCGAGTGGAACGTGGAAATCCCATCCCAGGTTTGGATTTTGCATCATCGGTATGAGTGTATTTCTCCCTGTATTTATATGAGTATTATACTGGATTATATGTGGTTTATATGGTTGTGATTTCATTGGTATTTTTGTTGTTATAATGTTGGTTATATATGTGTTTTATAACATTATCTATGTATGGATCTCATCATCTTTTACTTGTAAATGAATGATCAATGTATTTATGACCTAATGGATGAAGTGGAATTTTATGTGTTGAGGCATCAACGTTTCTTAGCGATTCTTAGCTAAATATGAGACCCTTATGCTCAGATATGTTATTTATACCTATAGATTACATATTTGTGATATGTTTGACGAAATTCTTGTCATCACTAGTAGGGGTCCAATCAAGGTCTCATTCAAGTGATTGCATTTATACTGCCATTTCCTTGTTATTTTACTGTTTTGAAGATGTGATTCAATTCTAGGCAGTGACCTGGGCTCTAGGCCTAAAAAAGTGGCTCAAGTCCTGGGGACGCTAGCACAACACTTAAAAAAAGAGTCATTGGACCCTAGCTTGCAGGCCTGTGAGAGCATCCAAAGGTCCCTGGACATTGGCATGCCCATAGCATGAGAGTGTCTAGAGGTCAAGTAGTCCAAAATGTATGTGGGACCCAGGGGTTGGTTGGCAGAAAGGTTGGGTTGGTTCCTAAGGGTCCTAATGCTAATGTCGGATGTATGTATGTTGTGTTTCGATCGGTTCCACTTCATTAACATGACTTAGGAGGTTGAATCATATCATAGTGGCCTCTCGTCACATGTTTACCCCGGTTGGACGGTTGCTTGGGTAGATGTGGGAGGAGGGTGTTACATCAAGGGGTATGATTGATTATTTATTTTTGAAATTGTATGAGGAGCTCTAGTAACTTAATGTGTGAAGGGAACTATTTATGGAGATCCTAGTTTCAATGACGAAACTATATACCCTAGTTAGTGGTGACTAGTTTCGGTGGTGAAACGTCCACCCTAGCTAGTCCAAAGGGGGGAATAATTTTAGGTTATCCATTGGCACTTAATAGAGGAAGGAGGATACAATTGCAGTGATTTCGAAGAGTTCAGAGAAATAAATTGCTAGCAGTTTGCATCACCATTAGCTAGCTAAGTTTCCAGTAATTCGATTTCTACATTTATAAAAGGTTATTAGCTTGTAATTTCTTGATATAATTAATAAAATAATTGGTTGAGTCTATTTATGTTTATTTTTCAAAATTCTGATTTGGAATAAGATTCGACTTCTGATCCCATTTGTGACACCATCATCTTGAAATTTATTCCTAAGAGACTCCGAGACAACGTTGTGGTTAACATATATTTCAAAGAGGGGTCGTGGGTGTTTTCTAATGAGATAGTGGAAGTTCTTTTGTTGTCAAATTTGTACATGGAAACATCATCTTCACCAGGAGGGATCATGGAATTAAGTAAGGCATCACGATATAACGATTTGAATCATTACAAAGTTCTAGAGCAAAAGAGAGTCATTGAGCTTCTTTTTGGAAAAAAAGTATTATTTCACATATGGTGGAGATATTTCCCAGGAATAAATACAATATGAGTTTTCTTTTGGAACAAGTTGACAATGGCTACCAAGAAATGGTGGCGATTGTGACTTTTGATGGAGATCATTCAGATTGTTTCCATTAGAATAATCCTCTGGTAAATGGCATCTATGAACCTAATAAGGTGACATTTGTGACTAAATTTGAACAGATCTGTATTGTATCCTATTTATTATATTATAATACGAGGCTTGTAGATAGGAGGAGAAGTGATACATTTTTCAATTCAGTAGGTTCACAAGGTTCTTCCAATACCTTTTCTATTGGGCGTAAGGGTAGAAATATCAATGACACATTTATTAATCATATTAATTCTCTGTCCAAGCTAAAGGCTTTGTGAAGGAGTTGATTTCCCTAGATTGATGGTTTACAAATACATTTCATTACAAGATATAGAGCATCCTTGGGGCCTCAATTTCATCCTATTGATTGCGTCGCAATACCTGGTTTTCCAGCTCCTTCAAAGACTAGCCAAAGAAGAATTACTTCTTTCAAGCATGAACCATAATTTAGGAAATATTTGATAAATTTTTGTACATTTCTTGTTGCAATGTATGCAAAGTAATAGGAGCAAGCTTCAGATAGTGATAATGTAGGAACCACAAAAGGTCTTGTAAAATCATTGGCTGAAAATACTTGTTTTTGTAGTCAAAATTCCTTTGCTAATCTTGGCCAGTTGTATGTCCAGTGGGATGATTTTGAAGAACCAACCAAGTATTGCAATTGTACTTGATGAGGTTGTGTAATGCAAATCCATATATAAGTTAAGTATAATGAAAAGCTATGGGGGTTCTTCCTCATATGTGACAAAATGGTCTGATTCTGTTCCATAAGAGAAATTAACTACCAATGTTGTTCCTACTTATGGTGTCTAACATGGACATTCTTCTACAGTGAGTAAACATAATGTATATTCCTTTGCATCTACGTGTGTTGCATGTGAGGTTAATGTGGGTTTTACCAATTTCATGTTGGATTCTTACTCTATTGAGTGTTGGTTTTTGAAGACTTTCTAATATGATAATTACTTCTAGTGATTCTTTAACCAATTCTTCTTGTGTCACATTTATCATTAATAAATTGCACATATAACATATCAATAGTGAAAAAATAATGGTGTTAGGATCATGAAGAGATAGCTAGACACAAAAGACACATTTTTTTTACCTTAGGAAAACCCTAACTAGGGAAAAAGCCAACAACCTTTTCTTAGATAAATTGTCTAATTCAGCAAGAGATACAATCTAGATTCTAGTTAGAATAAGGTCAAACATACCACAAACATATCTAGGTCAAACCTAGTCAACTAGAGACAAATTCGCCCTATTGAGACAGCCTCATTAATTTGCTCAACCTGACCTCATAATTTGGTCAACTATGCTTCAGAAGATTTTGGTCTATCGTCTTAGAAGAATCTCAGTTTGTTGCCTCTGAATTTGTTCTTCTAAACTCCCACATGTGAGTAAGATGAATATACATTATCTGAATTCATGCCTTGAGGAGGAGGATGGGTATCCTTTAGATAGTCATCTCATGAGCCCAAATACATATATCTTTTGGGGTTAGCTGACTTGACTTTTGGTGACAATTTAAATTCAAAATTTCTTCTTTCATATTTCTTTCATGGGTCAACTTGGAGTAGCTAGGAATACTGAACACAACTGCCCCAAAATTAAACACTCCCTCTTAGCTAGGGAGGTATTCATTTTGACTTCTTCAAATGTATCTCATTGTTGAAAAAAAATATCCATCCCAAGAAAAGGTTGAAAGAGCTTATTTGTTGATAAATCTATCCACCTCTTGTTCTATTATAGAACCATGTGGAAAGAATCTTGCATCAGAATTATGTGATAGAATCCAGTCACCCACTGGACACATCCTCTTTGCAAATGGATCTAGTCACCCACTAGCCAAAAGCCCTTTAGGGTCAAGACTATTCCTCGTTCACCAATTATCCAAGTCGTCACCTAGAACCTAGTTAACACTTGTAACCTATGGTGAAACCCTAGGCTATTACCATTTCTACATGCCAATTTAATGGTAATGTATTTGCCCATCTTAAAGGCAATTACTCAACCTACCTGGGGAGCACTCTGGGCCTTGATGCTCTCTAGGCCATTCTCCTTAACCAAATTACATGGCCGCTAATCAAAAATTTGATCTGTCAATATCCTGACATAGGGAGAATGTTTTCCCCTTGATGTTATAACATCAACACTCCCTTTAACCATTAGAAGCATTCTCAACTACTAAGTTTGTCCATAAAGTATACAAACTTCACCTTGGGATAGAGGATTTGTGAGAATGTTAGCATCTTGCTCAACTATAGAAATGAATTGGAGCCTCATATATCCCTTATGTACCATGTCTCATATATAGTGGTACTCAATGTTCTTTGACCTATCATCATGGTTGTCTCTTACACTAGATTAATCCTACAAGTAGCTTACACTTGCTTCGCAACTCACCAAACTAGCTGCAATATACATTGTTGAGTGTGACAAATGTCAGCTTCCTACTCATCCTGAAACAACATCTTGATGTGATCTTCTTTTCTTCTGCATTCTTTTCTTGATATGTATATTCTTGCAGTTTTACTTCATCAATTGATACATATATCAATCCATAATTAATTGTGTCATGCAAATATTTCAATACATGCTTGAGCAATGTGCCTTTCCCCAATCACAAACTAATCAACTTCCTTCACTAGATTTGTTACCACAGCTACTTTCTAGTCACCTTGACTGGGTGCTTCCTCTAAAATAGATCCTATTGTGGCAACCTTAGCTGCTCCTTCTGCCACTTAGCTTCTTCAAATTGGTAACCATGGGAGTGTCCATGGATTGATTATCCATCATCCCAAACCTTTGAAGGATCATGATAATGTGCTTCCTTTGACCAAGGAAGATCTCAACTAGATTTTGCCACACTTCTAGTTTCAAGAAGTAATGTACCCAACCAAGATCCTTCATCTTCAATTGAAGCAAGGCTTGACTTCTCCCTCTATCATGGAGGCAAATCTTCCTACCACTATTGCTCCTTTTTCGTGTGAGTCCTTTTGTTGCTATCCAAAACAATTCGTGTGATAACAAGGTCAACCAAGACTCATTAGATATCCATCAATCCAAGAATACCATGCCTGAGGTCCGTAAAAATCCTTCTTTGGTCTGCAAACATGATATTCCCTCTCATGTACCTCAAATCCCTATGTAGCTCTATGTACACTTCTTCTTTCTCAATTTTTCCATTGAGGAAAGTGATCTCCACATCCTCCTCATGTAATTTCCAACCCATAATAGAAGCAACAAAAATAGCAGTTCTAATAGAAGTGTACCTAACAACAGGAGAAAAAGTCTCCTCATATTCCTCTCCCTCTTTCTCGGAGAATCCTCACGAATCTTGCTTTCTATTTCTCTATGTTTCCATTTACCACATATTTCATCTTGTAGATCCACTTGTAAATCATGATTGAATTCTCTTTGGCACAATTCCATCCATGGTAGTATCCTTCAAACTTGTTGGCCTACCAACTCCCTTTGAACTAGGAGCTCTTCTAGTCATCAGGTACGGTTCTAGAAGTCAGTACGATTTCTCCCTCTTGAACACAAATTATTGATATTGGGAGAATCCCCTTGCCATAAACTTGCTTCATTCTTCCAATGCTTCCATCTGCTGCCAGACCCTTTATATCCTTCACGATGTACCAACAACCTTCATTAGGAGTTCATGGAAGAAATGATTATGACCCAGCAAAAGCAACAAAGACAAGATACTAACCAAAAATAAAGAAATTAATAATGAAGAAAGACATAGAGTACATATTTTTTTATCAAAAGGTTGTATGGAATTTTAGCTCCCTCCAAATCCTTTCCTTTTTGCAAAAACCATTGAAATCCATCTGCAAACTCATCATCCTCGTTCTCATCATTATCTACTAATGCGCCTTACCTTTCCTTCCTTACATGAGCTAGGGTTCCTTCATTTAGCAAAATTTTCGATCTAGGTCTAGCTCTAAGGTCTTATCCACAAACCCTATGGATTTCTCATTTGAGAATTCTAGTATTATAGGGTTTACAAACCCTAGGCCTTCCAAATTTTATTGAAACCCTTGTAAATCCAATAAAATTTGTCATGTGCAAATTATCTTGTTGTAGTCAATATAGATAGGACAATTTATCAACTCCGCATCTAAGTATCCAAAAATATAATTGGAAACGAATGTGCCATAGAGTTCCCATGCCTCTACATATGATATCATTGAATCAAGGATATTCCAATTCATTCCAATTATTAATAATATTAGTCCAAGAAAATGTATCAAGGTCATTGTTTTTCCCCTTTTATTTATTTTTTTTGGTGTGGTTCACAGAAATCATAGTCATTGGGTGGCCGCTACGTCCACGGAAATATCTAGGTTGATCAACCCCGAAGGGAATCAAGCCCCGCAGCCAATAACTAGGCCTAACCCCAAGGGCTTCGGGGAGAATTGACCCTGTGACCTCCCAACCGGTGAGGCACTGATTTGACCAATTGAGCTAACCCTTGGGACTAGTTTTGCCCCTTTTATTGATTAGCATTCTAAAGAAATAACACCCTCCAACTATCATCAATAGGGACAATTTATTACAAGTAGAGCAATAGTTAGAAATCTCTAAGGAATACTTCATGGAAGTAATGTCTATTTAAAGAGTATGGAATTTCAATGTCCTATATAACATGCTCCAAGGGAAATTACTCCATCAACAATCTTCAAGTGGCACGAACATGGTCCAAACTTCTTTTGCAAAATAGTCATCGACAACTTTTGTTTACAGACACAAACAGCATACTTGTCATATCAAAGATGATTTTCCTTGGCCCTTCTAAGTAGCTCGACCTCCTAAAAATTATTGTAGTAATAGCAATAATTTTTCCTTTATAAGGACATCTCCATATCTCAAATGACTCAACATTCACAAGACAATTTTGATCTCCAAAAAATGGTTTTCAAAATATCATTATGACCTCCAAATAAGTCTTCTCGACCTCTTGGAAACTAATGCAATTGACTCCCATAAAAATCAATCACTAAGTCTACTAGTAATTAGATCTCTTGTTGTAGAAGAATATGGTCTCCTTGATAGATGATTTTCCTCCAAATCATCAACATTTTAACCTTCAGATAGGATGAATTGGATTGAAACCAGGCCTATACTTGCTCCTGCAACTCAGTTGTTAGAACTCACAATCCTATGCAATTTTTATCCCTTCATTGTTAATATTTTCAATATGGACAATGATATTGGATGTTGACAAATAAGGCATCATTATATTTTTCTTAAATTTACAAGATGTCTGAGATCTACAAGAATGTTACCAAACTAATTTGAACATAAATGATATTACATAAAATTCATTGTGAGTGAATCAAGCAGTGGTATAGAATCAAGCTTAACATGGAAATTACAAACACATATTCGATATCCATGGAGAACTACCTGATCAATTTGGATCAAGCCCTTTTTCAGTGTCAATGACCCCTTTTTGTGCTTCATGTGCCTTTGCATCTCTCAAGTACCTTCTGAGGCTTCTTAGCCTCTATGCTATCATATTGAGGCCCTGTTGGCCTTTTTTTACAGCCTTGAAGCCTCTCGACCTCCTTCTGGGGTTCTACAGCTTCTTTCATCGGGTTTTGTGGCATCTCTCAGGTACCTTCTGAGGCTTCTTAGCCTATATGCTATCATATCGAGGCCCTGTTGGCCTTTTCTTATAGGCTTGAGGCCTCTCGGTCTCCTTCTGGGGTTCTACGGCTTCTTTCCTCGGGTTTTGTGGCCTCTTTCCTAACAACTTCGAACCAATTCTCTAGTTCCGGCCTAATCCAGTTAACTTCGACCTCCCTTCTAATGATCTCGATGATGTCTCTTATTTTGATTGAGCCTTAGATCAAACCCTTCCTTGGTTGAAGTCCAAAAATAGGGCTCATATTTTCTGAAGACAAACTTGGTCTAGTCACTCAAATAGAAATCTTCCTTCCAACACAAATCAGACCATTCCCGTTGACCTCTTCTAGTTGTAGTGCATATTTATCTCTTTCCTTAGGGCTTCCCTTTAACAACCTTGGCTCTAAAACCATGTTGAGTTTTCAAGACTTTTTAATATGATAATTAATTTTAATGATTCTTTAGCCAATTCTTCTTGTGTAATATTTATCAGTAAGCAATTACACATAGAAAATTTCAATAGTAAAACAGTAATGATAGTAGGATCATGAAGAGACAACGAAACACAAGAGACACAAAGTTCTACCCTAAGAAAACCCTAATTGGGGAAAAACCCAACATCCTCTTCTTAGGTAAATTGTCCAATTCAACAAGAGATACAATCTGATTTCTATTAAGAAACAAGGTCAAACTTACCACAAACATACCTAGGAAAAACCTAGTCAACTAGACGAAAATTCGGCCTATTCAGACAACCTCATAAATTCAGTCAACCTAATCTTAGAATTTTGTCAACTGTGCTTCAAAAGATTTTATTCTGCACTCTCAAAAGAATCTCGATCTACTACCTTCGAATTTTTTCTTCTAAACTCCCATATGTGAAGAAAAGATGAATATATGTGATATGAATTGGTGCCTAAAGGAGCAAGATGAGTAGCATAAATAGTCATCTCATGATCCTGAATAGGTGTGTCTTTTGGTTTTGTCTTACTTGTAATTCTTAGAGGGTTGACTTGACTTTTGGATACAATTTAAATTCAAAATTTCTTCTTTTATATTTCTTTTATGGGCCTACTTGGAGTAGCTATGAATACGAACTGCAACTACACCAAAATTCAACACTGATGAGCATCCACCAAGTCAAGTGCATGTTGGAGGAAATAGAACAAGGGAAAAGCATCACTGCATACTATATAAGGTGCAAACACTGCTTCAAAATGAGGATCTTAATATTGCAAAACTAGTGGAAATTCTATTGTAGTGGCCATCGAACTCGTCAATCTTGTTTTCTTGAACTCCTCAACAAACACTAAGGTACCCAAGGTGTTAGTAAATACCCACCGGCATTATAATGAATTTTATGTCTTTGTAGCCTTGAAATCTCTTAGAGCACATGGATTTATGGTTGTTGGTCATGGCTTTTAAACAATTATTCTTTTGCCAAAGTTTCTTTTGGTTCTGGCTGACCTATAATTCTTGGAGGGTTGACTTGATTTTTGGAGACAATTTAAATTCAAAATTTCTTCTTTTATATTTCTTTTATGGACCTCCTTGGAGTAGCTAGGAATGCAAACTGCAACTACACCAAAATTCAACGATGATGAGCATTATGTTGGAGGAAATAGAACGAGGGAAAAGCATCATTGAATACTATATAAGGTGAAAATTTTGCTTCAGAATGAGGATCTTAATATTCCAAAACTAGTGGAAAGTCTATTGTAGTGGCCATCGAACTCGTCAATCTTGTTTTCTTGAACTCCTCAAAAAACACTAAGGTACCTAAGGTGTTAATAGATACCCACCGACATTATAATGAATTTTATGTCTTTATAGCCTTGAACTCTCTTAGAGCACATGGATTTATGGTTGTTGGCCATGCTTTTAAACAATTATTATTTTGCCAAAGCTTTTCCATAATGCTTCTATAAGGAGAGGAGAAAAATCGTCTAAATTTTCAAACTCGTTAGATTATATGCAAAAAGATCTAATGGAGGATTGAATAAGCCTTCCTCTAGAACAACATTGTGGTGATATTTTCCATATTTTTGGTCCAGTATCTTCTAAGGATATTTTTATTTCATCGAGTCTACCTAATGTAAGAATTGGGGAGGTTAATGATCCTTAGGAATTGAAGCATAAAACTGATAAAGATAAAGTAATTCGATATACACAATTTATAAAATCAAAGCCCCCATGGCCGAGAGAAGGAGAACTTTTTTCACGTCGAGAGAGGAGGTTTCTTGGGATTCAAGTGCTTATGCATCCTATGATAATTCCCATGAAGGAAACTATTACTGGAGATTTAAATGATAAGTACCAGGCATAAGACAATGCAAGTGAAAAAATTGATCAATGTGATTTACGGTCTGGCCTGAGCATGGTAAATGCCAATCATAACATTGATTTCAACCACTCTTGTTATCATTTAGAAAATCCAAATTCATCACACATAAATTCTCATAAATTGTCATTGGAAGCTCTTGTAAGTTTCGTTGAAGCATGTATCTCTTCGAGAATGATTGAGGGAGATCAACCCAATATCTTTGAGTCTGAATGGGTTCAGTCAACCTTAGATGCCACTGAAAAAGTTAGTGATGAATGTTATAGCTTGTAGCAAGTTGCATAATATGTTGATGGAAATCATATTGAGCAACCAGATGCAATGTGAAAACATTCAACCGCATCGAAAAGGTCAAAGCAATTGATCATATACAAGTCATTGTATATTCTAAGAGTGCAAAATATTTTCTCCATATGTCTTCTAGCAACAACGGAGATAGTAGTAAGGTTTTTGATGTAAATAGTAATTGAATTGTTGGTGAATAGAGCAAAAGAAATGGCATTTAAAACAAGTGTTTATAGGAAAATGAGGGGTTTTGTAGACATTGAATAATTCCTTCCATTAGCATAGACATACAGAAATACATGAGCATGGTTGTCAGTGATATGCATATAATGTTAGATAGGAATTTCCTTCATGATTTTCACCAATATTAGAGTCTCAAGCCAATCATTCTCAGTTGCTAATCATAGAAAAAAATATGTTTAGTTTTCATGTTGAAAGCACAAACATAGTTGTGAATGTTGATATATTACTTAATGCTAAGCTTCTCTTAGGTAAACCCATTAAAAAACTATTAATATGGACCCATGGAGCCTTTATTGAACTAACAATCATTAATTGGACATTATGAAGAGACATTTTCGATAGTTACCCAGCATCTCCAAATGGATTTACCTCCATAATTGATTTTCCTTGGAACAATGTTTTCTGAGTAGATCTATTCAAATTTTCGATCTGCTTTTGCATAGTTTGGAACATGTGCAAATCAAAATTTTAAGAAGCTTTTTCTTGGAAGTCTCAAGTTGAACATACTCTTGCACACTATGCTACCACCTGAGAAAGGTAGTGTATGGTTTGCAGACTATATATTTCTTTGTGTTGAATATTTAGTGTAGCTTGGATGTCTTTCAGAGGAGGTTGTAATATTACAACCATATTTTGTACTTGATGCAAGGTATTCTATAGGTAACACCCAAGAATTTGTCATTAAACCTAGCTAAGTTGGATCACTTAGAACTAGCCAGTTTCTAATTCAACGTAAATATGGGAACAAGGAGTCTTTAGGTAATGGGAATGTTAGTTTCCCAATGTGGCCTTGAGATCTAGGAATTTTTATGAGAGGTAATGATGTTGAGTTCAATTGTGTTAGGATGGTACAATAGTCATATGTCAAAGCATTCTACAAATATATTTGGCATCTTGGTATTGATACGCAGATTGAGCATCATATGCAATAGGGATTCTCTAGGCTTATATGGGACCCGCGAATACAAGTTTGGATTGCTTGGGACAAACAATATTGAGAAGGGAGGACTGTAATGTCCCTTTTCAATAACGGAAGAAAGGAGTGAATTAATTTAATTATTTAATGTATAGTGAGTAATTAAATTAAAAAGGGATCATTAAGTAACTTTTGAATTAAGAAATAAAACTTATAAATTCACTTTATTATTAAAAAGTGACCCATGGTATTTGGATGGGGAAAAACTATAAAAAAGAAGAAGACAAGAGTTCAAGGGGTATGATTGACTATTTCTTTTTACAAGTGTCTTTGGACCTCTAGTATATTACAACGTGAAGGAAAACCCTTATGGAGAACCCAATTTCGATGGTGGAATTATCCACCCTAGCTGGTGGTGAGTAGTTTTAATGGTGAAACATCCACCCTAGCTAGTCTGAAGGGGGGATAATTTTAGGTTCTCCATTGGCACTTAACGAAGGAGGGAGGTTCTAATTACAACAGTTTTCAGGAGTCCAAAGAAATAAATTAGTAGCAGCTTGCATCACCATCAACTAGCTAGGTTTCTAGTAAATAAATTTTTGCATTTAGAAAAGTCTATCGGCATGTAATTTCTTGATATAAGTAATAAAATAACTAGCTAAGTCCATTGTTTCTTATTTCTTTCCTATGTTATGATGGTTGGCCTATTTCATTAGCAAAAATATTTCCTATTGGCATTCATAAACAAAACAATTTGAAGAATTCATTTGCCATGGTATTTTTTGTTTACTGGTTCGGTTTGTTGGTTATTTGTCATTGACCCTCCATATTTATTTATTAACAAAGTATTTCCTAAAATTATGAGTGAATTAAATAAAATAGTTATTACATGATGTGGGGGTTATAGTCAATGCCATATTTAGTAGGTGGGGACATGGTCTGGGGAGTGGATACAATGGATTCTTTGGTCACAAAGTAAAATCCATACTTGAAGGTATGGATAAGAGAAGCATCCTCTTAGGTTACATATTCAGTTTTATCACAACAATGAGATTGATAGCCCACTTTAGATTATCTAGTGGTGGAAGACACAAATGCATTATAGCCAAATGTAGATTACTTAACATACCTTCTAGATCCTTTACTTTGATTTCATATTTTGGGAGAGCCTAATACTACTACAAGATTTATTATGTAAATCTCTTATACACATGAAGTTACTTTTGCAAAGTACTCATAACCAATTTCAGATCCACTATTTGTGGTGCAAATTATCAATACCAATGTGAAAAAGGTGGAACATGTTAGTAGTATGTGTCAATTGGAACTTAGTCATTAACTAGATTTCGATCTATATCTGGATATGTTCCTAGAGGATTTGGTACTACATGATTTGAAAGTGAATCTTCAACCACAAATAATGCCTCTACCTCAGGTTCTACCTTTGGAATTCAATTTGAAACCATACAAAGAGAAGTCAAGATCGATGAATATGCTAGGAAAACTACTATTTTCTATGCTTCAGTGGGTTCTAAGTAAATAGGTCGTTTGGTTGCCAAAGAAATTTCCTATTCTCTACCTACCTTTGAATTTATTGTTGGAACTAAATCAAATCAATCTCAATATACTTAATTTGGATATTTAACAATAGAAAATGGGCTAATAACTAACATAATCAATTTGATATTGAATTGTTGGCTTCGAAAATAGATTAGATGCCTGCTTTGATGTAGTAATGCACATCTTAGAAACAAAAGTAGACACATATCTAGGGAATTCAGCAAGTGAACCATACACATATTAACACATGTTAAAAAGGGAACCCTTAGCACCTTTATACATTTTAGAAACAAAACTAGATGTTATGTGTAAAACCTCGAGAGCCTATAACCCTAGTTTCTCTTTGGTACATTGTTGAATCACGAAATTGGGAAGGCCTGAAAATGACCCTCATTGAATCTTGGATTTTGCATAAGTTTTTTTGGGGGTGTTTGAACTAAATTATGGTTTCTTGGATTTGTAGGGGGTTGAAGAGCGTAAAAGTAACCCACCTTAGCAGAAACATCACTCTAATAATCCAATATCTCAAAAATATCTATTATGAGCATTGCAACTCTTAACTTCAATGCATTAATAGCTACCCTCATATGCACAATGTGCAAAGCTGCCATCATCTAACTACCACACCCCCGCTCTGGGACTCAATGTAAGCATAACTATGCACAAGCACTAACGTTTTAAGAAATCAAATTTTCACAAAAGCCCCCTTCCCCCACCCCAACACTCACTCCCCCCTCTCCCCTGCCCCAACAACACCCACCTACCAAAAATAAAATAAAAAATCTACCAACAAACCATGGTTAGGAAAAATTGGACTTGTTATATCACTTGAATAATAGGTTGGACCAACCATTATATGTTCTCTGTAGTAGTGATCAAATTTGAAGAGTTACTCTTAATTTCAAGTTGAAGCATATATATTCATTAAACTCTTTTATAGTGAAAAGTTGAAAAGTAGTTTCACTTCAATTGAAAAGAGGAATCTACGTAAACATTTCAAAAAGGAAAAATATTCTAGATAAAGTATTGCCCTTCCAATTATTTAAATATATCACTTGAAATTTCAAATGAAAAATAATAATAATTATGCTTTGTAATTTCAAAATAACCTTTTCATGGGTTAAATATATATTACTAATAATAAAAATTCATAAACATTGGGCATTGTTTTATTTGGAGAAATTCCAAAATGTTAAGAATGACAATATAGAACTTTATACATAATCACAAAATCAAACATTTTTGTGGATGTCTATATAAGAAATGATGTAATCCATGTGTCCATGGAATGCATGCGCATTACATCCTATATTCAGATTTTTAGCATAATCAAGTTATGCTTAACCATAAGATTCATGCTCAATATATATCATTAGAAAAGAAGAATTTGTAGTAGATTTTGATGCCTTTGTTGGAAGGTGCTAATTCTACAAAATACCATAAAAGTGATGAAAAGGCCTTACTTGTTGTATAGTCTTTTAGGAACATGATCTAGTATGACTACATCCATTGCTTACTATTTAGGTTAAGATAATTATGATTTGGAGCTTCCCAAGATCCATAGAAACATGTAATTGAAACTACTCATCAAGACCACCAAGTATGTCAATTTTTGTTGAGGATGTTGATTATTCAATTTATCCCTCTAACCATGTGAAAAATGCATGAGATAGTATGATTTTAGAGCATAATCCTTGATGCATAAGTTCCATGATAATAAAAGTTATGGTACCTTCTCCCTAGATTTCTTAAGGTTCCTACTCAACTTCAAAAATGTTCATTCAAGCATTAATGCTACAAAAGATACATCTCCTTGAACTTGGTCTTGGCATTAGATCATAGGTCCCTATAATACTAGCGTAGCCTCCTTATTGTTATTGTTAGTGTAACCCCTTATTTTCATTTGTGTACCCATGTAGCCCCCAAATTGTTATTGGTGTGCCCCATAGAAGCCCACTATTGTTGTTGTTGTGGCCTTATATTATTATTGTTATGTAGGCTTTGATTATATTGTGACCCTTTAGACTCTTATATATACCAAGGACGTCTTGTCATTTGTATCATCCAAGAATTGTTCATTTATGTAATGTAAAGGAGGTTCCCCATTCGAAGAGGCTAATTTTCAAGTCCTTGATCTATCTTTTGTCTTGTTTTGTGATTTGGTTGCATAACATTAGACAACGGGAAAGAGAGGTGTGGTGCATTCTCAAAATATTTACAAAAAATTGTCACACTAATGTCAATGTTGCTAGAGACAATACGAAGAAAGTGAAAGAGTGTTATAGACAAAGATGCATACAATTGGGAAAAAGGGAATGATCATTCTAGAAAATGGAGTGAGGATTTGATAAAGCTATAAATTAATTATATAGAATCACAATTCTCATTGTTTTAATCCCAGTTGAGGTTTTGTGAAGTTGACAAGGTTCATTTTGTGCAAGTTCACATCTAAACTAAATCAAGAATTTACAGGTTAAGATATTTCACCAAACTTAATGAATTTTTTAAACCCAGACATAATCATTATTAATTTTAAGTGAAATAAAGAAAAATGTTGCACTATAATTATATAACCTTCAACAAACATGTACAATATTGGTGGATTGTTGATATATTTACATTCAATTCTTAATTATGTGTTTTGTTCATAATATCTATTATATTAGTAAGGATACCATGAATTGAATATTAAGTGGTTGAGAGGCCCATTACCGTGTTGAAATAATAATCATATTAGATACCAAAGCTATAACTGTGTCTTGAATTTTAATAGTCAAACACATAGCATTATGAAATTACTAAAATAATTATAAATCAACATGTTAGATACTATTAGAGAGATGGAATATATACACATGAAAAAAGAGAGATCACATGATGTCCCCTAGTTTACTTAATTTGCATTGTTTGCTTTTCAAAATTGACATTGATCAACTTGTTTGTAATTAATCTTACTAAAAAGTTCCAAAGTAATTACGGTTTGTTTCCATAATCTATGACTAATTGCTTTGGTTTTTTAAAGAGATAAGAGTGGAGGCAGAGATAACAAGGAAATGGAATTATAGTGAGTGTTAAAGGAAAAGGTAGTAAATAAAATGGCAATATGACATGCCATGAATTACATACTAAGTCGTTGAGAGGCCCATGAATGTGTTGAAATAATAATCATATTAGATACCAAATCTATAACCATGCCATGAATTTTAAGAGTCAAACCTTTAATGCATTAAAATAACCATGAATCAACATGTTAGATGTTATCATAAAGATGGAATATGTGAACATGAAAGAAGAGAGATTACATGATATCCTTAGATTTCCTTAACTTTGATTGTTTTCTTTTCAAAACTGAGATTGAGTAATTTGATTGTAATTAATCTTAAAAGTAAATTTCAAAGTCATTACAATGTGTTTCCATAACCTATGACTAATTATTTTGGTTTTTAAAGAGGTGAAGGTAACAAAATATATGGAATTATGGCGTGATTCAGATGCATCATTATTATTATTTTTATCCATATTGATGCTTTTAGAATGGAAAAAAGTGGAGGAATCAACACATAGGACCATTTTTATTGGTGGGACGCAGTTTGGGAAATTAGGTTCTAAAACTTTCCAATGACATTTTGGAGCAGTATACAACATTTTTTGGGGTTAAAACTTTTATGCTTTAGTGCATAACCTTATTTTCCTATTCGACACATAAATACCTTTCCGACGATGCAAATTGCCTCAATGAGAGTCTGTATGCAAAAGTTATGCCACTCAAAAGTTAACCTTCCTATTTTCACGAGCATTCGAGAGGATGTCACATAAACCCCCACAACTCATGGAAAAAGGGGCTAGCCATGTGATAATGATGAATACAACTCTAGAAGATTCAATGTTGTAACTTGATTAAGAGATGGAGTTAAACCTAGCCACTAGTAGGTTATCCGATTATGTTATAACTAGACCACTAGGAAGAAAGGGGGTTCCATTCTTTTAAAGTGAACTTGTTCCATAGACAAGTGGAGTAGACAAGAGGGATAGGGAGAGAGCACACGGAGATGATTTGTGCACTGTGGTAGGCTATGGGCCACGAGACTTACTTATTTGTATTCACGGCCATTTTCTGTTCAGATAAACCTTCCAGCTGGATTTTCTCTCGAAAGGATTTCCCAAGATATATCTTATGCCAAATGTGTTTTGTGAGTTTTTATTGCTCTCATATCTATTTTTTTCATAAATTTTATTTTTCATGCATATGTAATAAATAGGTTTTACAGATCCAAAAATCTAAAGAGAAATAAACCCAATTAGTGTATATTTTGGATATCTAAGTCAAGTTTTATTAGATCCATTATGATAAACTATCTTGTGGAATATCCATGAAATTTTACAATCATATTGGTATCAGAGTGGGTTTCTTTGGGTGTATTGTGGAGATTTGTAGGAAATCAAAATCGACGAAGCCAAAAGTCATGAAACCTTGGCCATGGCCAATAAATCTGTGAATAATCACCCTAATGTTGTAGAGGAAAGGTTTTTGCGGTTGGAAGCACAAGTTATTGATATAATTTGTAATTTGAATCTCCTCATGGATGGTCTGAGCAATAAGCTTGGGCTATTCATAGAAGATGGGGGTTCTAATGTAGAGAAACATATAGAGGGGAGATCAAGAGATTCGGAAGAAACAAAGAATGAGGCAAAAAAGGACCTGAAAGAGATCAACCTAGTTCGAGTGTCATGAACTATTCATAGTCCTTATTAAAAATGGAAGTGAAGGTTAATATAAATCTATACCATGTTGAGATCGATGCTTTGAAGCTATAGCATCGGTTAAACAAATAGAAGTTTATTTCAATGTCCATCACATAGAGGAAGAACAAAAGATTTAATTTGCGTGACTAAAATTATAGGGCCATGCCTTGATATGGTGGGAAAGCCACACTGTTAGTGTAAAGTTTTTGGAGAAGTGTACCAAAACCCGCTTACATAAGTTATAGGTGACTTATAACCCTAACAATAAAATATGGTTGTGCCTATGCTTCATATCTGCAACAAAATGTTAGAAAAACCCTACAAAAAAATATGACATGCAAGTAGAAATATATAACAGCAAAAATATAAGTGCAATAACCAAATGGAGAATGTGAAAGATCAATTTTATTAATCAAGAATAATACACCTGGTGAGGAGTGATTACGGAATTGGGCCCATAGATCCCACTCCATGGGATGGGTCCTTCTTGACCTTGTGCTTCTGCAATGCACTTCTCTCTCTCAATATGTGGTATGCAATGGGAAAAAAAGAAACAAAGGGTGCTTGAACTCAAGTGGGAGCTCAAATTTTATGAGACGATAATGGGGATGATAAAAAATGGTCATGGTGAATAATGGAGAGAAAACCATCTATTTATAACAAAACACTGAAATAGATTGAGATTAGAAAATAATAAAATATTATTGACTAAATAAAAATCTAGCCATTGTGAATATTTTATTATATTTTTTGAGAGGGAAAAGATATTCAAAATGGGCAAATATCTTTATTTAGAAAGTGGTTGAAGTAATTAACAAATAAAATTAATCACTTTGTGAGGATTAAGACAAATATGAATTTGAAATAATTATTAAATAATGATCTAACAATTATCTCAAAAGGAAACTAGGGAATAAATAAGGAACAATAAATAAATAACGATTTATTTAATTATTCAAGGTGATTAAGTCAAAAATGAGAAGAAATAATTATCAAATAATGATTTAATAGCTATTTCTAGAGAATATTAAATAAATAATAATTTATTTAACTATCCTCATGGGGTTTTTGGATTTTAATGAAAAATAATTTAGGAAAAATGATTTACTAAATTATTTCCTATGGTGAAAGTGGGTTTTACCATGGAAAAACTCATCCTACATGATATATTTCATTCAACCTAGTAAGAAATGACTAGGTGAACATTTTTTAGATAATAACGGATTGCCCCCCAATGTAAGAGTGTCAAGAGAAAATTGTATGACCGAAACAAATTATAGTTTGCACTTTCACGAAGCACCGAAGCGGAGAGAGAGAGAGAGCGTTGAAGAAATGCAAGGAAGGATTAATGATGGAGGGGTTGAGACCTACATATTTGATAGAAGTATTATTTTATTGGTAAGTACATAATCTCAAATGAGGTGGGGGAGGTATACCCATACCCGCCGAGATATTTGAGTACAAAAAATAATGACGTGCCCAATAATGTGGGTCTGAGCAACAGAGTACATGATACATGATATGTTGGCATCAATGGGCTAGAAAGTGATACAATGATACAATGAGTCCCATATACATAATGTGCTTGGAAAACAAAGGCCAAGATTTGATACAATAACATTTGTTTATCTAAGTACATGAGACATAATGCCCCCCCCCCCCCCCCCCCCCACGCTAAGAGGAAGGGGAGAACACAACCAAAGAAGCCATGTTGAATAGAAAAGGCTCTAAAGATTTGAATGGACTATCTGAAGGAGAAGCACATGTTGTGGGCCCTGGGATCAGCGAAAACCGAGTCAGTCAAATCAACAAAACAACATCAGAGGTTGGATCCTAATGTATTTCCATTCGGGCATGTGGGGGGATACCTAAAGGGCCACCCACTCATGAGTTCTGAAACAACTCACACACACCCGGGAAATGTTGGTACAATCTGTTGGATCATTGGACCATCAAGTGTATGATTCTAAAACGTGCGATAATGAGTTGGAGTCTAGCATACCAGAAACAACCAATTCAAAGGGAAATGATGATTTAATTTTCTTGATCTAAAGTTCTAAACAATGATGAAAGTTGTAACTAAGGTACACTGCCCTCTAAACCACTCTCCTGGAAAAAATGTCTTGAAGTTGACAGAAGAGGGCCTGCCAAAGTTGAGGCAACGATGATTCCTCAACAAAGGCATGAGGGATATAGTAATGTGAATGATAGACTAACACTAGGGATGGTGATAGAGGAATGATAGGAATGGTGGACAAATGACTTCCCTTGTTAGAGCATGACATGCATGGTTCACCTGACAACAATTGACTCAATTCTAGAGGGGATGGTCAATTACTCAAACATAGGCGTTTCAAATATAGATCAGAATAGCTAGAGGAAAAATGTGATAAAAATGGTATGAATGTGACGCAAAGAGCTAGAATGTACTATAACAAGACTTGATGGGAATCTAAACAGACTCCATGGATGCAGGGGTGACTCAACTCTAGTGCTTTGAACAAGGGTGACTCTATGATCCTGCCACATGGGGGAGGCCCAAGGGGACCATAAAAACATGAGTAAATAATGGTTACCCATAACAAAACTTAACACCTAAGCTCACAAGTGCAAAGGCAAAGTGGTGCCAGATTACAAGGGACTCATATGAAGAGATATTATTTTAATAGGCTGTAAAATGAGACCTCATAGAAAAAGTGGCTTCCTGGTGAAGTTTCAAATTATCAAAAACGAAGAGAGACCCATTATAGTGCTCGATGAGAGATTGCTAATGGTGTTTATGGTTCGTCAAACCAAGCTATGGTTTTCTCATAATGGTCAATGAAAAAACTAGGTTTTTCCCTATAAAAGGGCTTCTTGCCCCAAAATCCAATTCATTTGCAAATTCAATTTTTGGAGAATTTGGAGAGGAGAAGTAGGCCCTAAATCTTGTCGAGCTCGTAGAAAACAAACTAACCATTGGAATTTGGATCTGCGACTTTCAGGTTCATAGCCTAACCCTACTCATCAGTTTTTGTGGATTAGATTTCCATATTAAGACTTTAATGGGCTAATGGAAACCCTTTATCATCCTTACAATCACAATGCACCTATTGGGCCTTTTTCAAGCTATGGTTTGCTCATAATGGTCAATGAAAAAACTAGTTTTTCCCTATAAAACGGCTTCTTTCCCTAAACTCCAATTCAATTGCACATTCAATTGTTGGAGAATTTGGAGAGGAGTAGGCTCTAAATCTTGTCGAGCTCGTAGCAAACAAATTGACCATCAGGATTTAGATCTGCTACTTTCAGGTAGATAGCCTAACCCTACTCATCAGTTTTTTTGGATTATATTTCCATATTAGGGCTTCAGTGGTCTAATGGAAACCCTTTATCTTCCTCATGGTCGCAACACACATATTGGGCTTTTTTTTGCATCCTGGTACATAGAAAAGGGGCTAAAAAGTGTGCCCAATGCATTTTTTGGAGGAAAAATTGTGCCTTGGACCTAAGGGAGAAACAATGTTAGGGATCTCCTAAAAACTGAAGTTGAGGTATAGAAATGTATGCTATGACTTTGAACTAACAAAATATGTCAAGATTTTTCAAGTATGGCAGAGTTAAAGTTGGTATGGCAAGAACGAGACTTTGATGATATTTGCACTGAGTTTTAGGGGAACTAGGCTGTTAGAGGGGCTTTTGCACAGTATGGATTCCTCAAGTTCTTGGATAGCCCATTGATGAGGGTTAGTGAACCAATTTTATTCTGTATTGTGAGTTATTAGGGATCATATCAGGAGGCGTTCGTGATATAGGGGCATAGGGTCGATATCAGTATCCAAGACATATACTTTTTTATACGATTTCCACCCTTGGGGGTGGTGCGAGAGATACATCAAGTGTTGCCTCATGGGAGGCATATTGGGGATTTTGTGGATCGTCATTGTGTCCCAGGTACTTGGGTAAAGGACACAAGTATCCAGATATATTATTTGTATAGATTTGAGACACGAGCTACAGTCACAACAATGGTGCAGATCTTTAGTAGCCATGCTTTCCACCTCATCACTCGAGGGAAGATGATGCTAGTAGAGAGTGTATTGGGAGGGACCTACTATGGGTGGGCCCAGATGCTACTGACATCATTGAAACATCAATTAGGTTTATGCAGACGGTGGACCAATGATAATTGTTCATTTGGGACAATTTTGTGCTCATTCTTCTTTCAGAAGAAGCCCACCATCCGACCACATGTCTAGATCCATGATGGGGGGCCACAAGAGCTTGGGATGCACCGTTGGGGGCAACTACTATGATGGGTTGGAGAAGGAGGAGTTGGGTGTGTGTTCCAACCTGAGTTTTTTTCTCATTGGGAACAAATTCCATTCTATATAGACGACTATCTGTATAGTGGTATGAACTTCAGAGGGATCCTGAGATACCACTTCCACTGGGATGAGCATGGAGACCATATGGTAAGTGATAATTATAATATCTTGATCACATGTAGAGTTTAGAAAATATATGTATGTGGTACAAATTTTTAAACTTGTGTCGAGTGAATATAGCACCAGTGAAGCTGACAGGATATGCAGGCTGAGATGCAAAACCTGGAGCTACAAATTAGAGGGGATTGACATCATAACAGAGGCCAAATAGTGATGCATTACTGGAGGATATCTCTCGTAGGTTTGACTTAGTAGTGACCGGTGTGATAGAGCATGGGTGGCATGAGATGCAAGATCAGTAAACAGATGAGTGTACGAGTCTTCCCTCTGATTGGTGAGCTATCATGAGGCACACAACTATGGCTAGTCAGACAGTTAGAGACTTACGAGTTGGAGGAGTGGCCCCATTGGCATGAGACCCTCCAGAGGATTGTGATTAGGCATAGAGGCATAGGTTCCCCCATTTTTGTATGTATAGTGATAACATGTTATGGACATGCTAGATGTATTTAGTAGTGGACTCCAAACACTATATGATGGATATTTTGATACATAATATGGTTATGCATTAATTTCAATGATGTGGTTCACCATTTGTTTGTTTTATGGATGTCTTCTTATGGGAAGAATGGATAGGTGTAGTTGGGGAAAGACAATGGTGCATTGTCGATCTCATGTGGTACTGCATATATGAGTCAAATCGACTAAATTTCTAGGTTTGCATACATGGTGTCACCATACCAAAGAGTGGCTTCAAACACAATGAATAGATGCTCACTTAGGTGATGTCGAGGTTGAACAACAACAATTTCTAAGGGACTGGGTTGTTGATGGAAAATGGAGGAATGATTAAGTGGATCATCCCAATGGTGATCGGGAGTGATATGAGACTCTAGAAGTTATTCAGCATGGGGAAGAATGATGGGACTAGAGTCGACACTACCAGATGCATTAGGAGGGTTGAGGAGAATTTGTTAGAAAATGTAACTATGTTTGGTCTTCAATAATGTACTTGAGTCATTATGAAATGTACTTGCCAAAAATAATAAAGAAAATGATTTTTATTATTGTAACAATGACTTATTAAAGCATGGCTTTCATGCTTGGGTCATCATTATATTAGTCAAAGTCCCCATTGTGGACTCCTAGGGTTAATATTGAGTTTATAGAGTCATTATACATTCGAAGAGACCCTTCCTGGGCTTTTGAATCGTGTAAAAAGGTTTTGTATCATGTAAAATATGAATTATGTACCCTCCACATCATGTCGGCCTAAGAGAGATCAAGTTAGCCTAAGGACCCTCATTCGACCCATAAGAAGCCTATATATTCAAGTAGGTCAAAGTCATTTGGAGTGCTCACTCTCAACCAAGTTCAATATCTCAAGAAGAGTTGGAGAAGTGTGGAGTCTGTTTTCGGAAGTTGGAAAGAAGTGTGAGTTTGGGGACATCTCTAGAGAAGAATAAAATCGAACTTTTTGTGCCTCTCTCTCTCTATTTCGTAGACTGGGTTGGGAGATTGAAGTCTCCTAAGATTTCATTGTTGCCCGAAGTTTCAAGTTGTTGGAAGTTGCTACCTAGTCGAAGTTGATGGAAGAGGTCGAAGATCTGGGAGGTTGACATGGTGTGGAGGGAAAGTATGGTCTTGTTCTAGGGTAAAGAGTGTCAAAGAATACTATTGAAAGGAAGAATTATCTTGACTAGGTTTTCCCCTCAAAGGGGTTTTTTCCCTAGCATGTGCCTATATCTTGTGTCTCTTGTTTTGGATCTTCATACACATATAATATGGTAATTTCTCAATGAAAGATATGATAATAAAGAATTAAAAGAAGCCAAAACACTCACAAGTAATTATCAAGAAATGAGAATCAAACCCTAATATAATATCTTTGATTTTCCAACATGATATCAGAGCTAAGGTCAAGATAATTCGAAGATCACTTTATTGGCATGGATTCTCCCTCTATGATGAAATACATAAGATTATGTTACAACACTACTGGAAGATAGATCAAGAAGGTCATATACTACTTATTCAAAAAGGTCAAGAGTCAAGGATTCTTGGTTGCCCTTACAGTTTCTCTTTCTGATGACAATGCATGGATCATTGATAGTTGAGCGTCGAGACACGTGACAAGTGAAAGTAAGAAACTTCACACACTACCAAAGGAGCCATCCTCTTATGTAGTGGAATTGGGTGACAACAAAATCTATGTTCTTAGAGGCCTGGGATCAACATCGTTGAAGCTAGATAATGGATTGAAGTTGCATCTCAACAACATTCTCTATGTTCCAAGTTTGAAAAAGAATTTACTTTATATTTATTGTCTAGAAGATAAAGGGGAAAGGATTTCTTTTGTTGATGGAAAAGTATAGTTTGGGGAAAAGACTCTAGCATTGATAAAGCTAGGGTTTTTTGAGTTCTGAAGGAATCCTTTACCCAGTTATCACACCATCTCCTCAAGCTTTGGTTCATATGGAAATAAGTCCCATTGAACTATCGCATTAAAGGTATGGTCATCCTCATTATAGATTCATCCCTACTCTTAGTCAATTGGTTCATGGTGTTCCCTAATATGAAGTTAGATCATGAAGGGATGCTCATTGGGGAAGCATACTAGAAAGCCATTTCATAATAGTGAAACTAGGTCTAAAGAAATACTAGACTACATCCATTTTGATGTCTGTAGGCCCATGTCTGACAAATCACTTAGAGGTCATCTTTACTGTGTAACATTCATTGATGATCATTCAAGGAAGACATGGCTCTACCTACTCAAAAATAAATATTAAGTATTTGACATGTTCAAGGAGTTCAAGGGTGAAGTGGAAACCCTAATCGAAAGAAAGATAAAGACTCTAAGGTTTGAAAATGGTGGGCAATACACTTCTAAAGAGTTGATTACATATTGTAAGGATTCAGGTATTAAGAGGGAGCTCATTCTTCCCTGTTATCCCGAACAAAATGGATTGGCTGAAAGGAAGAATAGGTCAATTGAAGAAGGCATTCAAACTATGCTCCTTGATCAACACCTACCGAAGTTCTTAAGGGGTGAAGCAACGATGAGTGTCGTGTACATTCAAAATAGAAGTCCTCATATGAGTCTTGATAATACTACACCTAAAGAAGTATTCATAGGAAATAAGTTGAGTGTGGATCATCTCTAAATCTTTGGAAGTCTAGCATATATCCATGTTCCAAAAGACAAACGAAAGAAGTTGGACTCGACAAGTATCAAGGGAATATTCATTGGTTATAGTCTTTCCTCAAAAGCATATAGAATTTACATAAAGGAAGGAAGACACATTGAACTAAGCATGGATGTCATATTCGATTAAAATCAAGCTTACAAGAAATCAAAGGATATTCCTATTGATTATGATGACGAAGAAGTTCCTATATTTGAAGAAGAAGAAGTTCATCATGAGAACTCTACCAGAAATGTTGAAGAAGAAGGACCAAGTGAGCCTATTCAATAGGTGGTTGTCCCAACCACAAGGAAGAGGCCAAATTGGCTGAAAGCTACATTAGAAGATGTTGAAGGACATGAAGTTGCGAAAGGGTCCTCTAGGGAAAGTAAGAGGCCAAAGAGATATTCTAGCTATACAGCATATATGACAAATTTAATTGAAGCTTAACCATCTACATTCAAGGAAGTTGAGCATGAAGAGCTTTGGAAGACAGTTATGCAGGAAGAATATAAATACATCATGAAGAATGGGGTTCGGGAGATTGTTCCTAAACCTAGTGACAAATCGATTCACCTTGAAGTGGATCTATAAGATCAAACATGTTGTTGATGGAAGTATAGACAAGTATAAAGCAAGATTCTTCGCGAGGGGTTTCACTCAAAAGGAAGGTATTGACTATGAACAAACCTTTGCACCTACAAGAAGGTACACTACCATTAGATATTTGATGTCATTGGCTGCTACAATGGGTTGGAATATCCATCAAATGGATGTTAAAATGACATTTCTAAATGGGACCATTGGTGAGGAAGTGTACATCGAACAACCCGAAGGATTTAAAGTGAATAGCAGGGAATATCATGTTTATAGACTCAAGAAGGGCCTATATGGTTTGAAGCAAGCACCGAGGGCATGGTATGCAAGAATGGATGCATATCTACTTAGAATTAGATTTGTGAAGAGTACTATTGATTCAAATCTATACATCAAGGCCGTGAATAATGAGCCCGTCATTATTTTACTATATGTGGATGATCTATTCATCACAGGCGTAGAACAAAGGATTCAAGAATGCAAGAAGATGTTGGCAGTTGAATTTGAAATGAAGTATCTAGGAATGATGCACTACTATCTAGGTCTAGAAGTATGGAAAAGATCTAAGGAGATATATTTGGGGCAAGTAAAGTACATCATCAAGTTATTGCAGAAATTTTGGATGATGGATTCCAAGCCGATGACCACTCCTGTGATCACCAACCTGAAGAATTTGAGAGATCTGACTCTAGTCCTATGGATCCTACCTCATATTGACAATTGGTGGGTTCCTTGATGTATCTAGTAAATACTAGGCCATATATATGTTTTGCAGTGAACATTGTTAGTCAGTTTCAGTTGGAGACCCATCGTGATCATTGGATAGCTTCCAAACACGTATTGAGGTATCTTCATGGCACTATACATCACTGCCTAAAGTATGATAGTAAGGAATTCAAGCTAATTGGATTCATAGACTCTAATTGGGGTGGCAGTGAGATTGATGGAAGGAGAACTACTGGAGGATGCTTTAGTTTAGGAACTATTATGATCTCATGGATGAGTAGGATGCAAGATCTCATTGCATTGGGTAGTTACAAGGCATAATATGTGGCTGCATGTGAAGTAGGAAAAGAGGTTGTTTGGTTAAGGAAGCTTCTAAAAGATTTGTTCGAGAAGTCTTCGGGTGCTACCGTGATAAACAGTGACAATCAAAGTTGTATTAATATTTCTGGAGATCTCGTGATTCATTCGAGCATGAAACATATCAATAATAAGCTCCAATTCATTAGGAACTTGGTGTAGGATGGGATTGTGAAATTAGAGTTTGTCTTGGCAGATGAACAGGTACCAGACATACTGACAAAGGCTCTTCCTAATAAGAAGTTAGAATATCTAAGGAACCTATTGGGTTTGGTTGATATTGGTGATTATATTAATGATAAGAAAATGGAAGAGATTTGTTGAGGCTTTGCGAGTGAAGCATTGCTTGGGGAGACATCAAGCCAACACTCTGTGTTGATGTCAGGATCTTGAAGTTGAAAAGGTGGTGTTGGTTATTGAGCTCTATTTTGGATACACAACTATATGTTTGGGTTGGTGGTTAAGAAATGAGCCTGATGGTACCTAAAGGGGCTGAAATCTTGAGTCCACCTTAGTCCCACTTGGATAGATTTCCCTATTCAAGAATCTAGTCCATGGCATTGCGGTGCCTAAATTGTTGAGTGGCTGGTTTGATAGATTTCCCTAGTCAGGAATCTAGTCCATGGCATTGCAATACCTAAAAGTTATTCATGTTTTCATATAGTTTCATATCTTCCATTGTATATATACATTATGAATAGTTCCCTAGTCAAGAGGGGGTGTTAGAAAATGTAACTATGTTCGGTCTTTAATAATGTACTTGAGTCATTATGAAATGTACTTGTAAAAAATAATAAAGAAAAGAAATTTTATTATTTTAACAATGAATTATTAAAGCATGGGTTTCATGCTTGGGTCATCATTATATTAGTCAAAGTCCCCATTGTGGACTCTTAGGATTAATATTGAGTTTATAAAGTCATTATACATTCGAAGAGACCCTTCTTGGGCATTTCAATCATGTGAAAAGGTTTTGTTTCAAGTCAAGTATGAATTATGTACCCTCCACATCATGTCGGCCTAAGGACCCTCATTTGACTCACAAGAAGCCTATATATTCAAGGAGTTCGAAATAATTTGGAGCACTCACTCTCAAGCAAGTTTGATATCTTAAGAAGAGTCAGAGAAGTGCCAAGTATGTTTCTAGGAGGTGGAAAGAAGTGTGAGTTTGGGGGAGTCCCTAGAGAAGAATAAAATATAACTTATGGTGCCTCTCTCTCTCTATTTCATGGTCTGGGTTGGGAGATAGAAGTCTCCTAAGAATTCATTGCTACCAGAAGCTGCATGTTGTTGAAATTTGTTGCCTAGTCGAAGTTGATGGAAGAGGTCGAAGATCTAGGAGGCTGACATGGTGTGGAGGCAAAGTTTCGCCATGGTCTAGGGTAAATAGTCTCAAAGAATACTATTGAAAGGAAGAATTATCTTGACTGGGTTTTCCCCTCAAAGGGGGTTTTGCCCTGGCATGTGCCTATATCTTGTGTCTCTTATTTTGTGATCTTCATACAGATATAATATGGTAATTTCTTGACGAAAGATGACATAATAAAGAAGCAAAATAAGACAACACACTCAGAAGTAAAAATCCATAAAGGAGAATCAAACCCTAATAGAATATATTTGATTTTTCCAATAGAATTGTTTCTCCCGGACTCTCAAAAGTGGATGCCACCTTACCCAAACATTGTGTGGAAATGTTATGGTCACAGGATGAATGTGGTTCAAATTCATGGGTTCGAATTGAGGGTTGATGGAACCAATCATCATCATGGGAGACATAGATCACATACACAACATCTCTTATGGGATACAAATGACAACTGGATTCAAGGTCCACCAATGTTGAGACCAGAGTGTCTTCAGAGGATGGTTCTAAAACACAGTTAGAAACTCCTAAGGAGCCTGAACAAATCGATCCCATGGATGATGACAGGTAGAGAATGGGTGTTGAATTATCCATCATCTCGACATCAGGAGGGGGAATCAAGATGATGGGTTGAGAAACCTCTCGTCCTCGCAAAGCACTAGGGCCAAAAACCGCAAGTAGAGGAGAAGTAGTGTCACTACGAGCGGCATCTAAATTGTGAAGCACTTGAAGTGTATCATGGAAGTCTTCAAGATGGGGACAATGATGGGAATAATTTCCATACTTATCACACAAATCATATGGGTTATTCATGCGTAAGGTTTTGTTCTTCTTGGAAAACTCAAGTAAGGTAACTTGGACATCAGGAATGTTAGGGTTGGGAAAAGTATCAAAGACCACATTCTTAGTATGGAGAAGCTCAGGACAATTATTGGTGGTGTACTTAACAACATCACACAAATCACATGGAGGAGAAGGCTTTATAGGTTTAGGAGGAGTAGGAGATGGTTAGGCGACCTTGAATTTTCTTCCATTTTTCTAGGCTTTTCCCGACTCACCAGATTCTTTTGCAACAAGAGTGGCTTCCTGCTGAGGTTGTCATGGAACTGAAGCAAAGGAAGGGGTGGTAGGAAAGGGTTGAACCAGAGTCAAATTCATGTAATCTTTAAGTTGGTCAAGAGGAGTGTTTGCAAGAGGATCAATGTACGAGATTGGGATCCCTAAAGTGATAATAAGAAGACTCGATATGGCCATTACAAGAGTGGAAAAGATTATTGGTGGTGGGAATAAGAAAGGTATATGCTCGAAGGGGTAGTGTTGGCTTGGTGGGGCCTAACCCAGGTTCAGTGTTATTTAACCAAACAGATCCATACACTACTGGCCCTTTTAGCATCAACCTGCAGAGCGCGGATTGAAGTCTCACCCGAAGCAGTATGGAGGGATGATGGAACCAAGTTTCCGCACCCTAAGATGGTTGTGATGTCGGTTTATTCCTTCTATTCCTGCTCCTGTGCAAGTCATTAAGTTCTAGGGCTCTGTCATTCTAGCCCTTTATTCCACCCTTCAGTACCTCTGAGAAGAGGTACGATTGGCCTTCGCGCAACCCTAACCTATAGTTTAGGTACTTTTGCGCTGCTAGGGCAGCGTACTGTGCAGATTCCAAAACTTGCTTAAGTGTATTATCTATATTATTAAACAATCACAGTTAGCATTGTGTAAACGGATATCCTTATTTACGTTCAATTATCCAACATAATTACATACATTCGCACATCACATAAGTATTATAAATGAAATTCATACACAATATGACAAGATGTAATAACAGGAAATAAAGACATAGAATTTGCAGAATGCTTCTCTTTATTGATATCTTCATATGATTATAGACTCTATCTGCCCTGTGCACATAGCTGCAGGGGTCCGCGCACTCAGCTACAGACTTCCACCCTAGACCTCTATGCACTCAGCTGCAAAGCCTCTACCTACACTAAGACTATAAACTTAGACTTCTCTCCTTATCGCTCGAGACTCCTTCTACAACCTATGACTCATCAGAACTACTTAGAGCTTACTTACTTAGCTCTTTTTATACAATCCGATGGTCTGTGGACAACCCTTTATGACTCATGACACCTTCGCGCTCCGCGACCACAAAATGCGGAGTCTTTACAACTTTATTACAAAATTGTACCTAAAACATGGGCTTTTAGCCGCAAAAATGTCCTTGGGGGATCCTGTTCCCAACCGGCCCCCAACACAAACATCATGACTCGCCCTCGAGTCACTCTATAGGTGAGGAGATCTTAGTGCGAAGACCTCCCAGCTCGACCCTTATGATCGTAACCTCTGCAGTGCATTGTGTGGCCGCCTGCTTCACATCGTCCACCATTTGCGCAATCACTGCTCCTAAACTGTCGACCTGAAGCTTTTGCCGAGTTGCTTGCAGAGTCACAAGCTTTCCTTCAATAGAGGTTATGACCGTGTAAGCCTCATCCAGCTAGGGCTTCAGTCGTGCCTTCAGCACTGCTTCCTTGTGCAGCGCTGCATCCACTTGTTCCTTCAGCTGCTTGGCCTCCTACAGCTTCGCCAATCTCTGTGAGTGCGACGGTTCGCGTTGTGCCTTTGACCTCATCATAGAATTGTTGTAGCTCACACACTTCTGTCTCTAGCCATTGTACATTAGGGTCCTCCTGCAAGCTTGTCAGGACCTCAAACGACTACTCAAAAAGTTGTGTTCAGTCTGTTACTGCACTATCAACTGCCACTATTGCCTCTATGATAGTGGTTGCATGTTGTTCCTTTACTTCTGTTCGGGTTGAAGGTTGGGCCTTCAACTGTAACTCGGTGATCTACAGGTAAAACTCCAATTGAACCCTCACCATTTCTGTATGAGCATCGCATACCCTTGTAGCCAACTTGCGGACACGCGCCTCAATTGGTTCTTCCTCAGGAATGGCCAACTCTGGGACCATTCGGCATGCCTCCTCGATGACCTACATTATATGCTTGTTTTGATTGGTAGCCTCGGTCATGACGGTGATGGAAAAATCTTGTTGTAGTGCCATCTACCCATTGTTAATTCGCTGCTCACTGATCACCTGTAGGGTGTGGTGCTCACAAGCCCTCAACTCTGCAATCACTCCATCCTGCAATGGAGTGCTTCACCAGGGAGTGTTTCCAGATTAAACCCTACTCCCTTTAGGGCGCTGACAGTGGACCTGTTAACTTCGTTCTCTATGGTCAGTGCTCCATCAGGTAGCGCTATCGCACTAGAGGCCTTCACATGCAGCACCTCGACAACTTATGAAGTGCCGATAGCAAGGTTGGTAGACACAGTTCCAGCCTGTGACACGCAGGTCCGCAGCTCCTACAACCCTGTCTCGATAGCCCCCAAAATTATTTGTTGTTGTTGTTCAAACTATTGTATGGCCTCCCTGATGACATCCCACACCATGTCACCGATGTCATGCAAATCTCCCTCTGTGAGGGTGATTGGGTCCAACGATAACTTAGTGGCCTTGGATTTCTTCCTGGACCCTCCTTTCTCTTACTCCCTTGGACACTTGATGCGGGCGGACATCACTTGTGGGTCTGCATCGTGCTGCTCTGTCTACTCGTTCGTCTCTTCCTCTGTCTCAAGTGAAGGCGACCTCGCACCTCTGTCAAATCCCCACTCTATTCATTTTATTTGCTTCTCCATTTGCTGACTGGCATTGTGCTCCACCTGGGACTTATCTGTTAGCACTTGAAATTTCACCTCAGGCTGAGACAGGTAAACCTCAAGGCTACATCAAACCATTTAGCCTCGTAGCTAGCCCTACGGGGTAGGAGAAGGCTCTCTCCGTTCTATCTCGTAAAATCTCCAATAGATGAGAAGACCAATAAGGTAACACTGATATTAGGCTAGTAAACTGATCAGAAAGATTGATTTGGGGTTTTTGGGTTTTTGTGGCAAATTGAGGAGGGGCAATTTTGGGTCGGGGATGGGACACAGTTTCTGCAGGGGGTTCCTTAGGGCGAGGTAGGAGACAGTGTTGATGCCTTTAACTAAAGTGAATGGTCAGGAATGAAAGAAAGAGAGCAAACAATAACTTTGAATTCTCTTTAGACAATAGAAAACATTGAAATTAAACAAATTTAAAAGCAGAGCATGGCAAGCATGAATTCTTACTTTAACACTTCGTTTGCTTAATGTGCAGAAGGAAAAGAAAGGAAATGATTCACATAACACACTTACAGGTACATAGAGAAACACACCATCAATACATGTAACCACAAGAATCCCAAAAAGGACTGCAAAACCCGGGTCTTCCTTAGCCAAAAATTGCAGAAATACAATGAAATAATACAATGATAGCTTCTCCCTTAAGAGTCCAACCATGAAAATGAGCAAGAAAGTACATAATATAGATGATCTAACCTCTTTCCCTGCCTCCATGGGTCGAGCTCACTATCCTAGGAGCTGTTTCAACCCACTTCTAACTAAGCACGACAAACAGGCAGTCAAAACAAACTTGCCTCTATAAGATAGGAAAACCAATCATCATTTAATTGTTCACCTTTATGAATGAATCTTCTAGAAGAGGTACATAAGAGTAAAAGTGTCATAAAATTACATTAATTACATCACATAGGATAATAATCCACCCCAAAAAGTCAAACAGGGTCAAACTGCGTTTTTCTGAGTTGTACAGTGAAATTTGGAGAAATTTGCCTGACGAGTCGCGCGCCTCTGCCTAACGGGTCGCGCGCCTTTGGGACCACTTGTGGGGCACTTCCAGGTGTCCAAATTGAGCAAAAGTGGGCTTGCTGGAAAGGTCTGTGATCCTACTTTCCAACCTACCTGGAATATTTGAATTTGGAGTTCATTTGCCCTGTCAAAAATCAATTCTTCCAAGACAGCTTTCTGCAGTTCAAAAAAGTGGCAGAAAGTCAAATTTTGCATGTTTTTTGACTGCCCAAAACTTCGCCAAATCTATAGTCCTTTGATGAGCATGTGTAACTTTGCACGAAAAATCTGGAAATGCTGAGTTTTTGCAAAATGGAGTTGCCGGGATGAAGGGTCTCACCGGGGGTGAGACCCGTTAATGGAGAAAACCTGTAAATTGCCTAAAAAAACCAAAAACCCAAAATGCTCAAAATTTCTTGGGATTTGTGCTGTGGCTGAGCTATTTAGTGCTATGCTCCTTCAAGGAAGCCTCGGCCAAGATACGGAGGGGATCGAGCCTCTTTCTCCGTTTTAATGCCTTTGCCAACCGCCTTTGAAGCACCTTCATCTTTGCTTTGCACACGTGCATCCGCACCCAATAATGATTTTTCATGTTCCTCAGCAGTTTTTTATCTTGATTGGCCTTAGCCAACAGCCTTTTCAAATGAGCATTGTCCCAAATAAGCATAGATTCTCGATCTATGGGTCTCAAGTCACCGGGTCTCCTACGAGCCAATTCCCGGTATTCACGAATCTTCTGCAGCTCATATAGCTTGTGCTCATCCTCCAACTGTTTGTTTCGCTGCTCTAAATAGTTAATTATCCATTTTTCCATCAACAATTTCATGTGCAGCGACTCATTCTCGGTCCTTTTCTCTCGGATGATATCCTTGAGCTCTGTGCTAGGAGAACTGGCGTCAAGATCAATAACTGGATCACCTGACAATCTCTCCTCAATCATGGGCTGCTTGCCCCTCTCTGATACCTGTGCTGCGGTCAGAAACGAGGCCCCTTCCACTTGGTGTGGAGATAACACTCGCGGTGCTGATGAAGAAGGCGAGACCCCTTCCACCTGGTGTGGAGAAAGTACTCGCCGAGCTGCTCCAAATAAGGCCCTTGGGCCCTTCTGATAGGTGACCAGAGGTGAGGAGACGACATGTCTAGTGATAGGATGTCATGTTGATGTGATGGTCCTCCCTCCTTGTGAACAACCTCAGGATGTGGCGGTGATGGTACTGTGAAAAACTCACGAGAGATGAACTCCTCCCATGAGATGCTCTACTGAGTCAACTGATGCAATACTACTAGCTGAATCAAACCATGATGGTAAAGGCTCCTGTACTGCTGTGTCGTGGTCTTCCTCTGCAACGTGGGCACCATCTTCTGAATGTTCTGAAAGAAGAAAACTGAGATGTTCATCATCCTCACTCGGGTGAAGTGCATCAAGAGGCGAATATGATATGAGTACACCAGTGAAAATCTGCCCTCACAAGTAAAATAAT
>APFE031755055.1:129302-141965 GCA_000404065.3 Pinus taeda
GAACTTAACCGCTGAAGATTCCACATGGGAGGATGGGAATTTTATACAGAAGCATCCAGAACTACTCAAGCTTTGAGGACAACACTTTTTTGAAGGAGAGGGGCATGTTAGGTCCCTATAATATTAGTGATTCCCCCATTAATATTGTAGTTGTATCCCTTATTAATATTTTTGTGCCCTTATTGTCCCCATATTATTGTTACTGTGCCCCATAGAATTTCTCTATTGTTATTTTTGTGCCCTTATATTATTATTGTTAGGCCAGATTGGTTATATTGTGACCCCTTAGACTCCTATATATAGAAACGAGGTTTTATCATTTGAATCATCCAAGAATTATTCATTTGTGTAATGTAAAGGAGGTTACCCCCTCGAAGAGGATGAATTCTAGGGCATTCAACTATCTTTTCTATCTTTTTGTGAGCTGGTTTCATAACAGATAATTAGATGTTATATACAAGGTTAAGTTAGGTCTCTTTTACAAGAAAAATTTGTAGATGCTTAGCTAGATGATTTCATGTCACTTGATAGCACCTTCCAATTGATCACTTCCATTTCCTAGAGTAAGAAACATTCCATTTTTTCATTAAGAATATTTTTCACTTTTCTATTTCATACTCAGACTCCTTCTAGTTAATAGAAGACTGGTTTGAAAAACCCTAGTGGTCAATCACCCCAGTTGAAAAGTGACAAGAGTAGACCATTGTATCTACTATGTATACAACATTGTCACCTCCAAGTTTGTATGAACCCCAGGTTGATGAAGTAAAGTTGGTAGCCCCAGGCGTTGCAACATTCTTGTTGCAATACAGGTGCTCATCAGCGGGATATATGGTAAAGCCAAGAGGTGGATTTTCTCTCCATTGGGCCTAGTTGTCCAGGGATGGGATGCACGATAAAGCCTGGATAGTATGTCTCGGTGTAGGGCCTCGTGATCCATGGATCAGAATGTGGATGCATGGTAAAGCCTGAGAGACTAGGAGGCATTCAAATTCCTCACGATGTAGGTGGAGAACTTTGGTGGAATCAATGTTGATTAGTGTTTTGGTGTGCTCTATGAGTCCCACATTCATGCTTGGAATATGGCACGGATGTGATTGGATAAAGAGAGACTTGGCTCAGCCAATTTATGGTCAGCTAGAACATGGTAGTCCCATCTCTAGTTGGTTCATCTCATTCATTAATGAGAAATTCATTTCCTTGATTTTCATGTGTAAATATATTGATGTATATGTGGATTTTGATGGCTGATATATTTATGGTAATTATGTTCCTATTATATTGGTTGTATGTATATTTTATGACAGCATCTATGTATGGATCTTAGCATGTCTTTACTTGTATATGAATGGATAATGTGTCTATGACCTAATAGATGATAATGCAACAAATGACATGAGGGAACAACGGTTCATAGCGATTCTCAAATAAGTTTGAGATCCATACACTTAATTTAATTCTTTACACCTATAGGTTACTTGCTGATGATATGTTTGACGAAATTATTGTCATGTCTAGTAGGGGTTGGGATATGGTCTTCTTCAGTTTATTTCTTTTGCATCATTATTTCCCTATCATTCTATTGATTTCAAGCTATCACTCCATTCTGGGTTGTGGCTTGGGCTCCAAGCCTAAAAAAGTGGCTTAAATCCTGAATTTGCTAACACAGAACTGGAAGTTTTGATCTTTGGTCACTGGTGGGAAATCCTATGAGAGCGACTTCAGGTTTTTGGTCAATCCCTTACCCATATCATGAGAACAACTATGGCCTAAGAGATCTAGAACAACAGTGAGACCTAGGGACAGGTTGTCTGAGTGGATCACATGTCTTCTGAGGGTTTTGTAGCTGATGTTGGATGACTGTGTGTGATGTTCCATCAATTCCACTTCCTTAAGGTTGCATAGGAGGTTGAATTTTATCATAGTAGCCTCTCGTCTCATGTTTACCCTAGTTGGCATGGTTACTTGGGTATATGTGGGAGGAGGGTGTTATAGAGTTGTATCAGGGCATGGTTCAACTCTCGGATTGGATGGGTGATGTGTTTTGGTCATGCATGCATGTTAGTTGCATGTGTTTCTCTTACACTTGCATTCCATGTGTTTTTTGCATTGAATAATGTTGATCATGGTTGTAGTAAGGTTGTGATGAGGAACTTGATGTTGATTTTGTGGAGTGTATCATCATGAGTATATGTTTGGTTATATATTGTTATATGTTGCCTACGTGTTTTTGTATGTAGCTGATTACATCCTTGTATGTTAGGTGACATTCTTGTATGTTTGATTACATGTATCAATATTGTAGGTTGGTCACAAGAATTAATCGCTTATGCTTGACTACATGCACTCATGCATATGTGTAGTTGATTATGCATGTTCATGGTTGTATGGGGAAATGTGTATAGTGGCGTGATGTGCTTGTTGTTGTCATACATGAGGTCATGGTTTGTGTAGTTGAGATGCTCATGCATTGATGAATGGACTCTAGATAGAATGAGGTGTATATAGTTTGGTACTCATGTGTTATATGTCTATATGCAGTTGTTATGTATGTTGGTCTTGTTTATAGTTATGCATGAATAGTGGGTCAAACATGCCTTGTGAAGTCATGCTATGAAATTTAGGTCATCATGGCGCTACTAGTTGTTATGATGCTAATGTGTTGGCTAAGATAAAGAAAGAGATGCAGATCACCATAATGAGGTAGTAGCATTAGACTTCAAGATAAGAGAAAATCGTCATACATGTATTGTATGGTTGGCATGTAGGTGTGTAAGTTAAGGATTTTTATATGCATTAGGTTTATATACATTAGATTTATGCACATGTATTATAATGTTATGGTTACATACATGATAGATGATAGTTGATTAGCATAGTCATATGCACATGAGTCGAATAGTCATGAATGATAGTAACCTATGGTGGTATGCATTTCTATTATTGTCTTATGTTAGATAACTTGATGATTAATTTATATGTTGTTGATGAGCATGATATATAGCTTATTGTTTTTATATGTTATTAACTTGATGATTAGGGTTCTTTAATTGAGATCTTGATGTTATAATTTGGATTGGTCATATGTGTGATGGTTATGTTAATTGCATTAAAGATCTTGATGTTATATGTATTGTGTTAGCTTGATTTGACCTATGTAGATGGTTATGGTTGTGATATTTAGGTATGAGCTGACATATTGGCAATATGGTGTCGCACTAATCTAGACTAGTCGTACTTATGTGATTGTTATGCATGAAAGACAAATGCTTCTGAGCTTATGATGTGAACATGTTAGTTAGTTACAATTATGGATATCATGATTTATGTTTGATTTGATATGTTGTGAATTTGTATCATGCTAACTTGGATTGATTGTGTAGACACGATTGTTGTTGAGCCTCCATTTTGTCCAGATTTTCATGATTTTACTAAATAATTTTATACCTGTACTAAGTGTATATATTCACTATTATTATTTTTAAGCATTATTAAGTTATTATTTAGAGGCATTTAGAGCTGATAGTTGTTGATCTATGAACTTTTCTTGTTTTCTTAATTTTATGAGTATGTGAAAATGTCATTAATGTTAGGCTCTTTTGTGGCAGGTGTTAACAGTGCCTATACGAGCAGTTCCTATTCTAGCATTTCCTAGACCAATAGTTCTTGTACCAACAGTTCCTGTACTAGTAATCCTACACCAACAATGCAAGAACTATAATAGGTATTGACGATGTGAAGGATTTAGTGGTTGAAGGAACTTTGTTCAAAACTGAGGATTTGGATGCCAATCCATATTTTCTTCGAAGTATACCCCTATGATGAGGATTATTATGAAGTATTTTACATGTGAGGACAGATTTCCAAGATTATACACCTATCATATTAGGCTTCTTATGCACTTCACAAGAATGAAAATGTTGAACATCCCATACTTCTTATTCAGGAACATTGAGAAGATGGCCTACATTGTACAGAAAAGCCCATACCCTCAACAAATGAATAGTATTTATCACTATTCCTTGATTAAGATTATTGTGCTACATCATCTCAACCTCCTCAACATCTCCTAGGATACATTTATTTCCATTGAAATCTTCAATGGTCCTTAGATTCCTTCATCGGTGCCTCAAGAAGCAGAAAGGCCTTCCAACAGTACCAAAGTAAAGAAAAGTAAGAAGGCTAAAGAGACTAAAGTTGTTGAGAAGCCAGAAACCTACAAAACATGTTAGAGAGGGGCTAGAAATTTGTTTGCAGTGGATAGGAAAGTGTTTACTCCACCTGATGTGGAAAGGACCTTCCATTCTTCATCAACTCATAGGGAAATTCTTTCTCCACAAACTGTGGAAGGGGATTTGCCTTCTTCATCAACACAACAGACACAACAGGTGCAGTAGGTGCAAAAAGGGAAGGAAAAGATGTTGGAGGAAAGCCTCAATGATGAAGAGGAAAGGGAATTTAATTTGATGGAACATGATGAACTTGAACAACCACACATTCATCATGGCATTGAGATAGTCGACTTGGAGGCTCAAGATGAGGCACCAAATGAAAATATAATCATAAAGGAAAAGGATGAAGAGATCCAAGCACTGATGGCCAACTTGGTGAGAGTTAAGTATGTCATTTCATACCTTGAGCAAGAGAACAAATAGCTAAGTGACAAACAGGTCCTCATGGAGCTAGAACTTCTCAAGGCAAAGAGGCAAGATGACAAAGGAAAATTAATAATGCAAGAGGAAAAGACCCCAACCACCTTAACTACAGAATAGAGGCTTGAAAAGGAGATTGAGGAGGATAGAGAAAAATGGCTTGGTAGGGTCAATTTGCATTTGGAGAAGCTTCTAAGAAGGGCCAACAAGGACAATCAAATCATCAGGCACATGGCTCACCATTACAGGGCCCGGAACAAGATTTGTAACATAAGGGTCAAGCAAATGAATACAAGGCTAAAATTAATCCTCAAAGGAAAAAAGGAGGGTGATAGGCTTAGGTTTCTTGCTAAAGATTCCTTGGCTAACACAAACACTTGATGGTGGTGGTCTCCCACAATTTTTGAGCAAGTTTTGAGAATTTTTTCATTTTTGAATAATTTAGTAGTTTTTGACTCAGAAAGTTTGGCTCTATGCATAGTGCCATTGGTGTTGCGCTTTTCCTAGGGGCATCCAATGGCCAAAAGAATACCACCATTAGATTTCTAATGATGTAATCATGATCCTTGTGCATTCTCTATGTTTTTGGAGAAAAACTAGTTGGTCAAAAGGTCAAAAAACACTCAAAAAATGACCTTTCTGCCCTCTTTTGACCATGGCGCTACGCATAGAAGAAATTTTGGTAGAATTAGTTTTCGAGGAGTCAAATAAACTCAAAATTGGAAAATAAAGGCATATTTAGAAAGTAGGCAAGACAGGCTTTCCAATGAGCTATCACGAGCTCAATTTAGACACTAGGAAGGCCTCCAAAATGGCCTTGCCAAAGGTGTTGCGCATAGCCTTTTGGTGTTGCGCATAGGACAATTTTTTGCTAAATTTTCACTTTACTATGCCATGACTGTAATTTTTGGGTTTTCTCTCATGTATGATATTTTTACTAATGTAAATGGTGACTAGGCATGTAAATAAGATGAATATTAGTTACTGGTGGGGGGATTCATTGGATCAAAAGTTCTCTTGAAGTCAAATGCATCAGTTCCCTCCCTTTTAGAGCCAAGTTGTTAGGGTCACCTAGATTATAGTTTCTTGTTCAAATTTTGATGGATTAGTTCTTCATCTTAGCGATTCGACCCCTGAGGATGGGAGGAAGTTTAATTGAGGTATCTATCTTCTTTTTATTTCTCATTGTAAAGGGTTGGACTTGATGGGATGCTTATATTTTGATTAGATATCATTTTGTATTAGTTATAGCAGGAGATTAATGAAAAATTGCAGCTATTTCTTTGGGATCCATGTGGTATGATGATGTTATGATCTTAACCTGCAATACGATACCAGAATACCAAATATGCGAAGAAATATACCCAAAACATAGAACAATGAGAAATAACAAGTATTTTATTATTCAGAAAGCAATGTTCACTTGCCTCTTCGAGGAGGCAACCTCCAATAGAGATGAGCTCAATTACAAAATAAGACACAATGCTCCTCGAGGGGAGTCTCTATCCTTTATATAGGATTCATACATGCAATACCATGATTTTTATTAATACCATCTATCTAATACCATGGCCCATTTGCAACTAACTGTGGTCCCTTCATTAAATGTGGGTTAACCACTTACAATTATTAATATGGGCTTTATTAACTCTTTACTTAACTATAACTATGACTTGATTGTATTACATAAATAAGGGGGTTAGGGTTGGACCCTAACATGCTCTCCCCCATAAGAATAGACTTGTCCTCAAGGCTAAAGCTATGGAAACTGCTAAAGGATAGTGGATGGTTCCCAGGTTGCATCTTCTGGAGAGGTGTCTTTCCACTTGATGAGGACTTCCTTGATCGTGCGGCCACTCAGGTGCTGTTCTCGTGTGTCAAGAACCTATTCAGGTTGGAACCAGATTGACCCTTCTTCATCCACTTCAGGTAGACTGGTTTGAATTCTGCAATGGTTCCCAATCACTTTCTTGAGGCATGAGACATGGAAGACTGGATGGATTTTTGCAGTGGGTAGCAAAGCTAGCTTGTAGTTGAATTCTCCAATGTGCTGAAGTACTTGATACGGTCCGTAGAATTTTGGAGATAATTTCTGACAACCCTTGTCTTTGAGTGATGTTTGCTTATATGGTTGCAGCCTAAAAAATACCTGATCCCCTTCTTGAAATTGGCGTTCTGAGCGATGTTGATCTACTTGTTGCTCCATACAGTTTTGGGCTTGATGAAGATTCTCTCTAAGGTGGGCCAGCATGGTTGTGCGGTTCTGTAGGAGTTGATCCACTGCTTGTACCTTCGTGCATCCCTTGATATAAGAAGTAGGGGAAGGAGGGATTTGAACATAAACTTCTTCATATGGGGTCATTTTGCTGGTGGCATGATAGTTGGTGTTATACCACCATTCGGCTAGAGGTAACCACTGTACCTAGAGATGTTGCTTTTCTGAAGTGAAACACCTAAGGTAGGTCTCTAGAAATTTGTTGATTGCTTCAGTTTGACCATTAGTTTGTGGATGATAGGAAGTATTAAGTTGTAATTGGGTACCTTGTAGCTGGAAGAGTTCCTGCCAAAAGTTACTGGTGAATATCGGGTCACGATCAGACAGAATGGAAGTGGGCATGCCATGCAATTTGAAGATATAATCCATGAAAGATTGAGCGACCAAAGTCGATGTAAAAGGGTAGGGTAGGGCGCAAAAATGACCATACTTAGAAATTTTGTCCACAACCACCATGATGACTGACTTGTTTCCTGAATTTGGAAGACCCATAATGAAATCCATAGAAACCTCCATCCAGATTGAGGCCGGGATGGGTAATGGCTGTAATGTGCCTGGGGATTTGACTATTTCTCCTTTGTGGCGTTGACAGATGTTGCATTTAGCTACAAAAGTAAGAATGTCCTTTTTCATGCCAGTCCAAAAGAATTGGTCTTCGAGTGCGAGCATACGTCTTCTGAAAGCCTGAATGTCTTGCAGTGGGAGACGAGTGCAACTTTGCCAAAATGCGGCTTTTGAGGGTGGATGTTGGTGATATTACGACTTTGTCCATGTAGCGAAGAATCTCATCCTACCACAAGTAGCCTGTTGTGGAATTTGGATCTGCCTACAATTGATTAATGAGTTGGGAGAGCCAGGGATGTGAAAACCATTCCTTGCGAGCCTCTTCAATCCATTCTGGAATGGGAAGGGAAATTGCGAGCAGGGTACTTTCCTCCTCAAATTGGCAGGATAATGGATCTGCTACAATATTTTCATGCCCTTTCTTGTAAATTATCTCATAATCACATCCGAGCATTTTGGCGAGCCATTTATTTTGTTGTGGTGAGGATAGGAACTGCTCCAAAAAATATTTAAGGCTTTGATGGTTGCTAGGTATCTACTACATGTAATATGGCCATCATCTCCTTCTCATAGGTAGATTTTCCCAGATTTTTCCTACTTAGTTGTTGGCTCGTGAAGGCCAAAGGTTGAACTTCCTGCATTAAGACCACCCCAATACCCATACCAGAAGCATCACATTCAATTACAAAAGATTTGGTGAAGTCGGGTAGTGCTAAGACTGGAGTGGAACACATGGCATGTTTGAGAACTGTAAAGGCCTGTTGTGCTTCATCCTTCTAGAGGAATGAATTTTTCTTGAGGAGTTGAGTGAGGGGCCTAGCAGTGCAGCCATAATTGCAAACAAATTTGCGATAGTAACCTGTGAGACCCAAAAATCCTCTCAAGCTCTTCAAGGTCTTTGGTTGAGGCCAATCCTGCATTGCCTAGATCTTTTTGGGGTCCACCCTGACACCTTCACGCCCCACAATGTGGCCCAAATACTCAAATTATTTAATTCCAAAAGAGCACTTGGACATCTTGACAAATAATTTATGATTACGGAGCAGTTGCAAGAGCAGATATACAAGTTGAATATGTGTGGCCCAGGGGCGACTATAGATGAGGATGTCATCAAAGAAAACAAGGACAAATTTTATGAGATATGGTTTGAGCAGGTGGTTCAAAAGGCTCTGAAAAGTGGACGGGCCATTACAAAGACCAAATGGCATGACCAAGAACTCATAATGGCCTTCATGAGTTCGAAAAGAAGTCTTTGGAATGTCTACTTCTTTCATGCGAATTTGGTGATAGCCCGAGCGAAGGTCGAGCTTAGTAAAGAATTGAGCCCCATTTAGTTCATCCAGCAAATCATCGACAACTGGTGTGGGAAATATATCTTTGACTGTCAAATTATTGAGGGCCCTAAAGTCTGGACACATATGCCATTCCCCATATTTCTTGAACACCATGACCACTGGCGATGAATAAGGACTAATGCTGGGATGAATGACACCTACTTCCAGGAGTTCTTTGATTATTTTTTCAATTTCATTCTTTTAGGCGAACGGATATCTATATGGGTACACAATTGGTGGTTGGGCCCCTGGGACCAAAGTAATGCTATGATCATGTTCCCCTCTCGAGGGTGGAAGCTCATGAGGCTTGTCAAAGACTGGTAGATGGTTGTTTAAGATATGTTGCATCTCGGGATGAATATGAAGAGAATTAGGTTAGAAGGCCTAGATGGCATTAAATCGGGCTATAACTCCATGGTGGCCCTTTTTTAACAATTTTTCCATCTGATGTGAGCTGATGATAGAGGGAGCTCCCGCCTGGAATCCATAGAGGGTATGTGTGTGGTTGTTCTACTTAAAGCTCATATATAACTCCTGGAAATCCATTGTGATTGGGCCAAGTGTACAAATCCATTCAGCACTTAGGACAATGCTGTACCCTCCCATGTGTATGGCAAACATGTGGGTCTTTAACTGATAATCCCCCATTTGAAGTTTGACATTTTTATAGCGGCCTTCACATTTCTATGTCCCCCTATTAGAAATTTGGACCTGGGATTTAGTAACTGCTCGGACAAAACAATGCACTGCTTCCATGACTCTTTGATGGATAAAATTATGTGTACTACCACTATCAATCAAGACTACCTAGGTGATGCTTGATAAAACCTCTAGTTTTGAGAGTTTGGGGAGAAGAAATCCCTGCCAAAGCATGCAGCGAGATAAGTGATTCTTTAGGTACATTTTCTTGCTCGTTGTTCTCTTCCTCCTCCTATGGTTACTCAAGTGGTGGGGCTTCCTCCGATGAACTATGATCAGTAGCATCAATTTGAAAGAATTTTGGCTCCTTGTATTTATGCTCGGGGAAGTATTTCTCATCACAGTAGTAACACAATCCTTGCTTTCTTCTTTCTGCCATTTTTGTTGGTGACACCTTTTGAACCTTGAGTGTTTGGGTAGTGTTTTGAGCCTATGTGGGGCAAACCTTGGCGATTAAATTTGGGTGATTGGACAGGGCTGCTAACCCACATTCTACTTCACAAGCTATCCTACAAGCATGCAACCATGAGCTAGGGTGGTGCAGTCGGACGTGGGCTTGTATGGCTTCTTTGATACCACTGACAAAACATTCCACGTAGAACTCATCGTGTAGACCTCTAGTGCAGAAAGATAAGGCTTCAAAGGCTGTAATATATTTGTTCATTGTTCCTGTCTATTAGAGTTTAGTGAGACGACTCGAAAAATTAGATTCATGGTCAAAGCGATCCGTAAGAGCTTTTTTGGATGTTTGCCAAGTCAAGGTCCTTCCATAGAAACGTTGATGCCATTGCCACCATTGCCATCTTTCATTGTCCAAGTGCATGATACCCACACTAAGTTGAGTCGCATCATCCATGATGTAATTCAGTGTGAAATATTGCTCCATTTGTGCTATCCATGCGGCCGAATGAGAGCCATCAAATTTATACATGTCCAGCTTGGGTGGTCGTGGATGGGATTGTTAGTGGGTGCCAAAGAGGTGATGAGACTGACTAGACTCACCCTCAATGTTTTCATTACCAATATATGCCTCCACGCGTTCCTCCACCTTGCCCTTTGAGAGTGTTTCATTTAAGTTCTTCAGCTGCAACATGACCTCTTTCAATTGTGATTCGAGGTTGTCAATCCTCTCATTGGCCATAGCTTGAGCTCTATTTTGTACCATTTACCGATCCGATGTACTTGAAATTTGGGACCACCCGAAATTTGTAGCACTAACAATTGAATGGTACCACCTTGCTCAGCTCATCGGCCTAATTCTTATGGGTTAAGTCTCCAATAAGTGTCCCGGGGGGTCTCAGAATTGTCAATGTTGCCCAAATTATTGAGAAAATCATGCCCAGGTATAGGAACCCACACAATTAGTCAGATCTGAATGGCAGATCTGATTGTTGCGACGGCTACAGAGCCCAAATCTAGTTTGGATGGTAGATCTGATGGATTTGATAGATCTAAATGGCTGATCTGATAGATCTGAATGACGGAAGTGATTGTTGTTGTAGATCTGATGGATCTGATAGATATGAATGGTTGATCTGATAGATCTAAATGGTGGAACTGATTGCTGCTGCTGCAACAAAACCCCACCTGTAAGATCTGATCTGGCAAAGATTATGCATGATCCAGAGATAGAAAAGGGAACTATGGTCTCTAGGAGTGTCAGGTGCTATAGATCACAATATACATAAGGGTCTGACGGTAGTACTCGGCCCAACAAGGATCAACCGTACCCTTAGCCGTACAACCCTACTACCCTATCGTACGCGCGCGTAATCTATCTGAGTGCTATTCTTGGTGTACTGTAGCAGCAAGACAGTTGATGGTTTATCTATGGCGAGGTTTCAAGGCAGCTAGGGGGCTTCCGATATACCCAGAGGGTACTTGGAAGATACTGGATTTGAGACCTCTGTGGTACAATATTTTTGATTCAGTCATCGGAGATTCCACAGTAAGAAGATTTTTCTGCCAACGTTTCGAATCCCAACTGGGATCCATCATCAGGGCAACTTGAAGCTAGATAGAAGAAGAGCAGCTACTTAGGGAATTGCAAGTCAGCAGCTCTCCTTGCTATCTTAGCTCTAGTTTTTTTGAGTAAAATGATTTCACTCCAGGTATCCCCTCCGTGTAGGGAAATGATTCTGGATTTGAGACCTATGTGGTACAATATTTTTGATTCAGTCATCGGAGATTCCACAGTAAGAAGATTTTTCTGCCAACGTTTCGAATCCCAACTGGGATCCATCATCAGGGCAACTTGAAGCTGGATAGAAGAAGAGCAGCTACTTAGGGAATTGCAATTCAGCAGCTCTCCTTGCTATCTTAGCTCTAGTTTTTTCGAGTAAAATGATTTCACTCCAGGTATCCCCTCCGTGTAGGGAAATGATTCTGGATTTGAGACCTCTGTGGTACAATATTTTTGATTCAGTCATCGTAGATTCCACAGTAAGAAGATTTTTCTGCCAACGTTTCGAATCCCAACTGGGATCCATCATCAGGGCAACTTGAAGCTGGATAGAAGAAGAGCAGCTACTTAGGGAATTGCAATTCAGCAGCTCTCCTTGCTATCTTAGCTCTAGTTTTTTCGAGTAAAATGATTTCACTCCAGGTATCCCCTCCGTGTAGGGAAATGATTCTGGATTTGAGACCTCTGTGGTACAATATTTTTGATTCAGTCATCGGAGATTCCACAGTAAGAAGATTTTTCTGCCAACGTTTCGAATCCCAACTGGGATCCATCATCAGGGCAACTTGAAGCTGGATAGAAGAAGAGCAGCTACTTAGGGAATTGCAAGTCAGCAGCTCTCCTTGCTATCTTAGCTCTAGTTTTTTCGAGTAAAATGATTTCACTCCAGGTATCCCCTCCGTGTAGGGAAATGATTCTGGATTTGAGACCTCTGTGGTACAATATTTTTGATTCAGTCATCGGAGATTCCACAGTAAGAAGATTTTTCTGCCAACGTTTCGAATCCCAACTGGGATCCATCATCAGGGCAACTTGAAGCTGGATAGAAGAAGAGCAGCTAATTAGGGTATCAATAGAGATAATGAAAGCAAAGAGGAGGGACGGCTCTCAATATTTGAGAAGTCGGCTGCCTCTTTATTAAAGGAAAAAATTAATTAATTATTTAATTTTTATTTT
>APFE031755055.1:148463-165517 GCA_000404065.3 Pinus taeda
TACGAGGCCTCCTCTGTACCTCAATCTCTGAAGCTGATGATTGGTCATCACTTTGCTCATAAGTTTCGGTTTCTGACATAATTTAGGAGCAAAGTGGAAAAACTGTACTGTTGTTTCTGCCTGTAAAAAGTGTTGAATTCTATGTTGTTTCAAGGGGACAAGGACATGAGGGAAATGTTAGGGGAGGGACCTTTTTACAAGGAATTGGGAATATAGGAATATAACAGGGAATTTAAGGAAAATATTGCAAAAAATTATTGCATATAGGAATACATATTTATAATCAGGAATATTGGGAAATCATTTGCAAAAATCATTGCATATGGGAATACATGTATAGAAAGTAAACATATGGGAATATGAATACATTCATTAACAGGGAAAGATAGGGAAAATTTACAAAACTCTTTACATATTCACCAACAATTTCTTGTGGTTACACATGCATATGGTGCAGCAAGATAAGGGTTTGAGTTTTTTTTTTGATGCTTTGGGAGAGGGGTAGGGTTTGCATTTTATTTATAAAATAGTATGGGAAAATAGATATAAATACCAATGTGAGTGGAAAGGGGAAGGAGGGAAACAATTACAAAGGGAAAAAACCTTGAAACAACACAAACCCTAGCACATTTTAACCATTAATACTGCAGTCATATGAAGGGGTTTCTCTTGCACAATTTTGATCATTAAAACATGTCCATAATATTCACCAATCGTAACCAGCAACCATTCCAAGATTAAGGAACCTACCTCAAGCGATTTGATGGCTTGGAGGGCGTTTGAGCAAATTTGAAATAAGATTGTAGGGAGACAGCTTGACGGGTCGTGCACCACGCCCAATGGGTCGTGCACGCCTGACGGGTCGTGCCCGTTGTAAAATCGCACTGTGGGAAACCCTCTGACGGGTCGCGCACCTGGCCTGACGGGTCGCACCCCTGACCAACGCCCGAACTTGCTCTATTTTCGCTCCTTTCACTCAATCACTCTCTCAAACTTCTCTTGCAAGTGTCTAGGATGCACAATGAGAGTGATAGGAGGGAGATTGGGTTTTTATAAGTTTCATTTGAAAAAATTTCATGCTCAAACCCACTTTCTAATGTTTCTCTTTGACTCACTTATAAAACTGACTTTTTGGTTTTTTTTGTTCTTAAATTGACTCATTTAGTGCTTTGGCTTGATTCTTTTTGCAGGTGATCATCTGGGATCTTGGCAAGGGGGCCAGGGTTGCATTTGTTCGCTGAAGACTTTGAAATTTCTCACTTTTTTTAATCAAGGTGAAGATTAACGTACCAGATTAAAATTTAGAAAAACACCTTTACATCATGCCTCTGGGTTACTGAACACTCATTGACTTTCAAACACATGACCTTGTAACATTTTTGACCAAAACCCTAGACCTAGGAAATTGACCTCAAGAGAAGACAAGACAAGCTTGAAAGAGCTTAATGACTTAAATGACCTGAACCAGCAACGCCAAGAGGGGTATAAACACATCAGCTCCTCCATCAGGGTTATGGCATGCCTAACGGGATGCAAAAATTGACACTGATGAGACACCTACGTATGCAAATGCAAAGAGTTTTGATCGCTGATGGAGGGCTCAAGACCGACTCTAACATTATCAACGACCTCCTTATTTCTCTTTTGAACCAGTTGTGTCATCTTGAGCTTGGTCTCCTCCTCTTTTTTTCGCAACAGACTTGCTCCTTCCCACCGCCAAGTCTACTATGGTGCGCCATTCAACCGACCATTGATCAAGTACTACATCAATGGCGTCATCCATTGCCAGGTAAGGAAAGTCATACCATTTCTGTGCAGCGTCTTTCCGAGCCTTGATGGACACATGTGAAAATCTGCTTTAAATTATGCGTAGCCCTAAGGGTTGGAAAACACCGTAGGCAACAACCGTGGCTTGCGATTAATGGCCATACGAATGTTCATCTCCATCAAGATCTAAAAGATCTTGTTGTCCTTGATGCACTATGCATCCTTGGTCGCCCATAGCGAAGCGTAGTTTGCTGCTTCTGGTAGGTCTAGCACAACCGAAGGGAATTGGCTGTCTTATGGCAGCTCCCATGCTACCAGCACAATCAACAACAAGAGCCACACTTAGTGGAACATCTTGCTGAGCTCCTCTGCTTCACGGTAGTTTACTACGGACTCTTCGCGATGATAGTCCAACCAATTGAACTGGACTCCTTCGGCGCACTGGGCTACTAGCATGACGACAGGTGCCGACACCTTATCGGCGCGACACTTCCTCATCACCTTCCCTGCTAAAATCTGCGTTGCCACCTTTACAGTAGGGTCACAGATGCTGGATATAGCATATCCATATGACTTCTTTACCAGCTTAAACTTCTCTTGATGGCCTCCTCAAGGCCTGCTCACCACCTTTTCCGCCAAATATCATGACCAATTTTTCTCCTGTGTAGGGCAACCACATGATCCTGTGGATCAATCTGTCAGTAATGGGTATTGGCTCCTCCATCCAAAGACACCCATCATGCACCAAACATAGCAAATGCTTGATGATCAAGACTGTAATCGGTGTGCGGTTGTAGTGCGGCACCCATAGCATGTTGAGCAGACGAGCCTTGTCTACTCCTCTAAGCCACCTCTGCGGCTATAATGCAGTCATTATGGTGGTTGTATTGATGATGCAGTGCATCAACTGCTTGGTCACAAGGTGTGGGAACTTCTCATGGTCGTCCAAGTCCCAATCTTCGAGCTTTAATAGAGGAACCCACCCCAAGTGTGGTCCTTCAAAAACAATTTCATCCAGCAGTAGAGAGGTTTGCAAGGGGACCTTGCTCTCGTCGGTATCTTTCAATACCTTGGCCTTGCCCTGGAATGGAGGGATGTACTTAGGCAACCAAGTGATAGGGTCAGCACCCTATGCTTCAACTTCCTCCACGTCTACTCCCACATCATCATCATCCGTCAAGATGTCTTCAATTTCTTCCTCCTATGGCTCTAGATTGATGGCTTTGCCCTTCTCCTGTGCGGTGGGCTTGTCCTTCGGTGGGTTTCTTCTTAGTTACGCATGCACTGGTATTGCGGGATGCTTTCCCTTCTTGTCCTTTGTTCTCTCCTTGTTTGGGATGTGCTTTGGTCTCAGTGTCCTTAGTGATTTTGGGACTTTCGTAAATACTCCGAAAACCTTTGGAGCAGCAACTTCTGCCTTGCTAACCACTTCCGGCATATCCTCCTCAGTCTTCACTGCTTCGGTGTCCTTAGATGTGGCAGGTATCAACATATCGCTCATCAGCAATGCTCGTTATATCTCGGGTAAGTTCTCAAACGCTGGACTCGCTATCAGAGCCTCGAAGATTCTCAGTTCATATGCGCCTGAGAGCTCAATAACTTAATTCCCAAAATGCTAAGTGTTTTTCGCTGGGCAACCACCTATAATTTATAGGGCATTTTGAATTCAAATCTGACCGCTCCCCCAAAATTTCATTCATTAATGCTGGATTAGTGGCAGATTTTCAAGGATCTAACCCATAAATTATGTCTTAAATGTTGGTTGCCCGCTCCATTTGGCCGCATTTCTACCATCAAATCATGAATAGTGACTTTAACGGTTACTTTCTGGCCAACCTGCATGATTTCTTCCTAGGTAGTGCAACTCCCTTCGCGTTGTCGTAAACCCTGTGAAACTTCTTTGCTTCACACAATCCTCCAATCGCGCAGCTCCCAACCCGGGCAGTGTAGTTTATAGTCCCGCGCCTTCTTTCAGCTGCCTAGAGTGCTAAGACTGTGCTACCTTCATATAGTCACATGGTCGGACCACCAGTGTATGGCTTCAAGTGACTACCATTCACCCTTCCTGGAAAGGGATCTCCATTCAATTTGACCAACTGAATCGCTCCTCCATCGGTAATCTCCTTAAAGACATAGGGCCCTAACTAGTGCATTCTGAATTTTCCTAGAAATTTATCAAACTTCTTGTCATATAACAAAACTAGGTCATTTACCTTAAAGGTGTGCAGCTTAATGTGTTGATCATGCCATGCTTTTTCGCAATGCCTGTGGACCTGTTGGTGAAATCCAGCTAGAAATCTATGTTCCTCAAGCTCAGCCAACTGTGCGGGCCTCTCCTCCAGGGCTCTGTGATTCATCATACCTGTGAGTGTCGCTATACACAGTCTAGGCACAATGTGAGCCTAAAGGGTGTTTATCCAGTCAATTCTTTGCATGTCATCTGATAGGCCCATAGTACTGTGGGTATGTGCAGGTCCCAATCACTTCGCTAAGCATTGCATACCTTAGTCAATGTGTTCTCCAACACTTTATTGAATGCTTCCATCGTCTCATTCAGAAAGTGTGTACTGCGATCGCTCATCAAAATATTTGGACACCCAAATTACGTCAGGACATACTCAAAGAGGAACTTTGCAGTAGTTGCACCTGTGCAATCCTTCACAGGTTGTGCCACCACCCATCGAGTCAAATACTTCGTCGCGGTGATAATGTACTTCGCTCCTGTCTTCTTCCCTTGGGGCTGAATGGGTCCCATAAAATCTATCGCCCATTTCTCAAAGGGTTGTAATGAAACCTATGGATTCAGAGGCAATTCATCCCTCTGCGATGGCCTGCTAGTTCTTTGACACACATCACACGCTTTGCAGTAAGCTTTTCAATCCTGATCGAGGATTAGCCACCACAACCCTACACATAGAATCTTTTGCGCAGTCGCTCTCCCTGCATAATTTCCTCCCATGGTGCCCCCATGAGCGTCCGTGAGGATACTACTCCTTTAAAACTCTAGTACATATCGTCGCAATATCTCATCAGACCCCATTTTGTATATATGCCCGGCAATGACAGAAAATTCTATCGCGCGCACCACTAACTCCTTCTGCTGTTGGATGGTGTATCCTTCCAGGGTATTTCTTGTCATTAGGAAGTGTATGATATCTTCAAAATGACCATCCATGACACGTACTACAAATAGTTGTGTGTCAGGCAATCCCTCCTCCAAATTAGTGGGCTCTTCCCCTGTTCGATGCGTGACAGATGGTCTGGTCCCACGTTCAGTCGTTCAGGATTTACAATAACTTCAAAATCATACTCCTGGAACAATAAGAACCACCTGCATATTCTCCCCCAAAACACATGCTTATTGACTAGGTATTTCAACGCAGAATGATCCGTATACATCTTAAAATGGTCATCCAACAAATAGTGTCTAAACTTCTGTAATGCATATACCATGGCTAACCCTTCTCGCTCGATGTTGGAATAATTATTCTCCACCTTGGATAACCTTCTACTTGTGAACGTTATAGGCTGGTCCATGTCTCCTCCGCAAGCTTGTGTCAGTACTACTCCCAGCTATACATGACGCGTCAACATGCACATGAAACTCCTTCTTCCAATCCGGGAAGACTAAAATCAATGCGGTGACCATCTTTTCCTTCAATACATCCAAGATTTTCTTACAGTCCTCGTTCCAGTAGAATGTAACATCCTTTTTCAACAACTTCTCCATAGGCGCAGTGATATGGGCATAGCCTTTGATAAACTTTATGTAATATCCAGTATGTCCTAGGGTATAGCACAACTATTTCACACTCCTCGACGCTTCTAAGTTAATTATCATCGTGATCTTCGCGGGATCTACCATCAGTCCCTGTTTACAAACGACATGATCCAGCAACGTCCCAAAAGGAACACAAAAAGCACTTCTTGAGATTGAGCGCGATCTGGTATCTTCAACAGGTATCTAGCATCAGGTGCAAACTTGTGACATGTTATTTCACTAGCCCAAACACAGTCCAGTCATCAAAGTACACCTCCAGGAACTTATGAATAAATTCCTTGAACGCTGCAACGACTACGCACGAGAAAATAGTAGGCATTTTCTTCAATCCAAAAGGCATTACAGTGTACTGAAAACACCCCCACTCAGTCGTGAAGGTCATCTTGCTCCTATCCTCTAGTGAGATTTTGATCTGATGGTACCCAGAGAACCCATCAGTGAAGGAATATGCTTCCTAGCCACCTACATTGTCCAACACTTCATCAGTGAATGGAGTCGGGAAAGGATCATGTGCACAAGCGTCATTCAGTTTCCTGAGATCTACGCATATCCTTATTTCATCCTTCTGCTTCTATTCCTGTACCACCATCGGGCTTACCTAATCAGATTCTTCTATGGGCTCAATGATGCCTTCTGCAAGCATCTTTTCTAGCTCTAAGCGGACCTTCTCCTTATACTTTAGATTGAGACGGTAAGGTCTTTGCTTAACTAGCTTTGTGTTGGGCTTCAACGTGATCTTCATAACACCCAAGTCCTTGATTATCCCTTTTAGATATATAAACTTGGTAGGGAACAAATCCTAGTATTCTCGGAGCAATTCAACGACTTTATCCACCATCACGTCATCCCAATAATCTCCAATCTTTGTGAATTTGGGCTCCGCCTCTGTACCAATATTTACCTGTTTCATTTTCAGTGGCGACGTTATATCAGGATTCTCAATCTCCAGTCCTTCAACCTCGCAATGACCTTCTATTTCATGGATGTTAATCTTTCGCGGATCCTCATCTTCTTCTTCAGCAGTTACGTTATAACATTCCAGCGCATGACTCGGCTGAGTGGTCCAATCGGGTTGAATCAGGTCCAAAGGATCCTGCGGTATCCTAAATATCAATGCTTCCACTTCTTGTAGTGCTTCGTCAATACAATGAAACCCATCTTCAAAGTTGAATGTCATTATGAATCCTTCGCGCAAAATATCCCATTCACCTGTACCATGGTGGAGCTCTGTTTCTAAGTACCAGTTCATCGGGATGACATCCAGGGAGTGACAGAACAAGTGCACCCATTCAGGTTGGGGCTTCACTCCATAAGCCTCAACCCATTTGGCTAAGTGCACGCGCAGATCATCCTTCCCATCATATTCATCTGTCATTCATACCTTCGGCTTCCGAGTGTTCTCATCATCTTTCTACACTCACGCCAATCATCAAAGCTACCCTTGTGCATACCCCACCACCTTGAAGGTGTAGCGCGCAGTGCCCAGTCCAAAGCCTGGAAACACTACTTCTCTAGTACCTCTTGTTCATATGCATCCAAAAATATATCTACATCATTCAAGCCATCATAAGTGGGCGGATTTCTTACCTCTGATGACACACAACGTAGCGACTGGGTCATCATGTTACAACTTAGCGTGGTTACTTCATGTAACCGATTCTGCCAGTGCTCTAATTCTTTATCAGAGTCTGAGGTGCAGGAACTCTCACGATCCCATGTAATTCGTCCATTCGTTGTTGGATTCACCCAATCTTGGTCTCGTGCTGTTATCTTATAAATACAATCCAAATCGTCATCACTCTCATAATCGCGCACTGGTTCAGTATAGCGCGATCCTTCAGCAGGATCTAGGGGCACTATTACGCTAAGCAATTTCTTTTCAAATATCATCTTTCGCTTCTTTAGGTTGATTACCCTGTTCATATTAGTAGCCCAATCAATTCCAAGGAGAGCAAGATAGGGGTTGTTGTCATCCACAATTTCTATTACCTCAAAGTCATCCAACGTGCTTGCGCCTTCAATATCTACAGTCACCCCTTGCACCTACCCCATGGGGATGACCTTCTGTTGATTTTCCATCCTTAACTGAATCGGAGACCACTGCAGCACAGGTCTTCCCATCCGTTCCCAAGTCTGCTTTGGTAGGACATTTGCTTCTGACCCCAGTTCGAAAATAACCTGATCCATTTCGTACTCTCCTATCTGCGTGGTCAACCTCATCTCTTGTCCTGTTCTTGTTTATGATTACCAATATTTCGTACCACACGTGGTTCACCCAGAGTGTTTCCAGCACATCTATTTATAAGCTCATGTAATCCCTTCATAACCTTGCTATTGTGCAATAACTTCATGCAAGTTTCTAGGAAGGTTGTAAGCATAGAAGGGTCCATTTCCTGATCAGGCTTATCCTTACTCCCTGAGGTGGAGACCCCAGCGAAGCTCTTCTTTGCTTCCATGAACATTTCGCATGCATGCTCCAAATCGAAGTCAGCCTCCTTCGTCGGAGCTTTGCGAACCCATGCATTATCTTCGGGTTGTTTCCCCTTATCATCTCCTATTGCAATTCCACTTTGGAGCACTATATTCACATTCAGATCCTCTTCGTGAGGCACAGACCTCATCATCTACAGGTTCTGAGTTGTCACGTATCCTTACTATTAGCGTAGGATATTCCTCCATCTTATGATCAAACAGAGTGCAATATTTGCACAACGGACACATTGGGTTAATGCAATCATGGGCATAGTGTCCTTCTCCTCTGCAATTGTAGCAGATTAGTTGTCCCCGACCTCTGCCAGGTCCTCCTCTGCCTCGGCCTCGTCCACGCCCCTGAAAGCCTATTTGCACCATCCCTGCGCTCTAGTCAGGGGGCCTCATTTCTGCCTGAACCCTATAGGTGGGTGTTCTATCCATCATCAATTCATAACTTCTGTAGTTGCACTCATCATGCCCTACCGACCTATAGAAGTTGCAGAACAATTGTTGTGGTGTTTATACAAACTTCTGCAGCAAATGACAGTTATCTGTCGTATGTTTTCCTGCTACCTGACATATAGCGCACCACAATGCAGGCCCCGCGCTCGGTCCTACTTGGGCCTCCGGCCTTAAAGGCATCAGCCCTCCTCCTATAATATAGTTTGCAAAGATTGGGTAATGGTCTTTGTCATGCCCCTGACCCTTGCATTTCAAGCACCATACCTCTTCGCGCACCTCTGGTCAAACTGTCATGTCCTACTTCAAGCTTTGCATTTCAATGCAAAGATTTTGCAACTACGCATGGACCTGTTGAACCCCTAGATTCAGATCATGCATCGATGTTTCATGCAGTCTCATTTCAATCTCCAAGGTCTCCGCCTGAGTTGTTATCTTCTGTTGTGACAACACAACCCTCAAGTGTGGCGGGAGCGAAGCCATGAACCATTCGCGGTGTTGTCCATCTGTTAAGTTCATATTAGCTTTGCGGATTTTACAATTCAACCTCTGATCTAATTCCCAAGGTGTCTCGCCTGGTTTCATCGCGATTTCTTTGAACCCCACAATCAACTATGCCTCAGATTTATGCCTACTAAACTCTTTATTCAGCACGGTCTAGTTGTCTGCCACCCCGGCGTTTAGGTTATCATTAGAGTATTTGATGTATCAAGTTAGCGTGTGATCCTGCAGAGAAATAACCAGTGTTGCCTTCTTCATTTGATCATCTGTAACACCCTCAACTTCCCATACAACTTTCACAATGAACCAGAACTGGTCCAGGTCCTCATTTCCCAAGCCTTTAAACAAAGGCAACTTCACTGAATCTGCCATGCTAAACTATGGTGGAGGTGGAGGTGGTATGGGTGAAGTCACAGGTGATGGTGGTGAAGTTGGAGGTGTTGTGGGTGGAGGTGGCAGTCGCATGAGTTTTTTGTCTTATAAACTGAATAGCACTTCGCGGAGAAGCCTACGCTACTCCCTCTTCGTCACCTCGTGGAGGTGAAATTAATGGACTATATTCGGGACCCTTTCTTCCTTCATTCCTATAAGGTTTTCCTTTCACGTAGCTTTGAACATCAAGGTACCTACATAGCCTGTTTTTCGCATAATAACATCTTAATCCAGGTATTCAAAGACTTTAATTATTTAACTCGCGGACCTTTGAAAAAGCACCGCTCCGCCCCGTTGTAGCTGACTGAGGTATCGACCGCGAATTCAATCACAAATCCTCCTTTCATGCGATCAAGCCACTAAACGACAGGTGGATGATGTTATCCTTAGAGGCTTCTAGTATTTTTACTAACTCTAGGGTCCAGACAATATGACCGTCAAGTCTCCACCTTCCTTGGCTATCTGCTAGCTTCGCGATCCACTCGTATAGCTCAACTAAAAAGGAACAGAAAAATATCTCGTGGATCTCTGTGTATAGGTATATGTATAGCCACTATTCCTTTGTCAATTGCAGATTTTTGTTCTCCTGCGCCGCGAAAATTGTTGATCTTTCTATCCAGCTATTCTCTGATCTCTTTCTTAGTTGGATTCCAGTGGTACGACATCACACATCTCTTATGCAAATTCTGGTCTCGGCAACAGAACCATTTGTTGGCTTGGTGGGGCCTGACCTAGGTTCAACGTTAGTTAGCCAAACAAATCCCTACACTATTGGCCCTTTCGGCATCATCCCATGGAGTGCAGACCGAAGCCTCACTTGAAGTAGTATGGGGGGATGCTGGAACCAAGTTTCTCCACCCTGAGATGGTTGTGATGTTGATTTATTCCTGATCTCGTGTAGTTCATTGATTTCTAGGGCTCTGTTAGTCTAGCCCTTTATTCTGCCCTTCAGTACGTCTGCGAAGTGGTACAATTAGCCTTCGCGCAGCCCTAACCTGTAGTTTAGGCACTTTCGCGCTGCTAGGGCAGCGTACTATGTAGATTCCCATACTTGCTTAAGTGTCTTACTTATCTTATTGAACAATCACATTTAGCGATGTGTAAACAGATATCCTTATTTGTGTTCAATTATCCAACGTGATTACATGCATTAGTGCATCACATAAGTTTTATAAATGAAATTCATACACAATATGACAAAATGTATTAACAGGAAACAAAGACACAGAATTTGCCGAATGCTTCTCTTTATTGATATCTTTAGATGATTATAGACTTTATCCGCCCTGCACACACAGCTGCAGGGGTCCACACACTCAGCTGCGGACTTCCACCCTGGGCCTTTATGCACTCAGTTGCAGAGTCTCTACCTACACTAAGACCCAGACTTCTCTCCTTAATGCTCAAGACTCCTTCTACAACCTATGACTCATCAAAACTACTTAGAGATTACTTACTTAGCTCTTTTTATACAATCCCATGGTCTATAGACTATGGGTAGATCTTTTACAGCCGAATTTACTTTACAAAATGGGGGTGGACAACCCTTTATGACTCATGACACCTTCGCACTCTGCAACTAAAAAATGCAGAGTCTTTACAACTTTATTACAAAATTGGACCCAAAACATGGGCTTGTAGCCCCAAAACTGTCCTTGGGGGATCCCACTCCCAACAGGTAGTGATCTAGAGGAACGGATCCTAGATGGAAAATACCTGGAGGAACTATTCTTGGTTGAAAAAGATTTGGGGGGATACTAGTCAAAGGGAATTGGCATGGAGGAATTGTTCTTAAAGGATGAGTTGAGTTTGGAGCAGGGGGTTGCTGAGGAGCTAGCTACTAAGAAGATGTGTTAGGTCGCTTGCAAGTGGCTCGTGATGCCTGAAGCATGCAAACACTCGAGTTAGGCTCATAAGGAGTAGGCGGTGGTCCATAATAATCCCCAAGTAGCGTGGAATATTTATAGACTCCAGGGGAAACATATATAAGAGGGGGAGTAGTCTTATTACCAACTATTGATGAAATAGTGGTTTGGGGAGAGGTATGAGGCTAAGGGTCATAGTAAGTCAACCGATCAATGGTGACGATCTTTCCATTATGAGGGAAGCACATCTTGTGAAAAATAGAGGATGCAACAACTGACATGGCGTATGTGTAACTACGACCCAACAAGATGTTATAGTCTAAAGGAGCATCAATGACTTCGATATCAATAAAGACCGTCTTGCTAACAACGATGATGGGACAATTCTAATATAAACTGAGGGGCTGCAAGGGGTGACCGTCCTAGGCATGAAGAGTGATAGTGGATGGTGATAAGTCAGGGGAACCAAGTTGCATCCAGACACTAGCGACCATCACACAAATGGAGGTGCCTTCATCAATCACACACCATTGGACAATGGCATTTTTTATGGAAATTGGTATTTGAAAGGCAACAGATGAAGGTAGGGGGTGTGTTTCTCTTTATCGACATCAAAGACGATCAAACAATCACGAGAGGGATCCAAATCGCCCATAGCAGATAGTAGAGATTTTCGTTAGGATGGGAAAGTCTAGCGTGTTGGAGAATGTAACTAGGTTCGTTCTTCATAATTGTACTTGAAGTCAAATGTGATATATTTGTCAAAAGAAAAGCAAAAAGAATTTTTATTATTATTGAAATTGTCTTATTAAAGCATGGGTTTCATGCTTGGGTCAAATGTATAGGTCAAGCCTCCATTGTAGGCTTTATGTTATTGTCAAAGAAGACTTCTCCACCCATCGAAGTCTCCTTTCTATTGAAAGAATCTCATTCAAGTCAACTTCCACATATTGATCACATGTCACCCTATATATACACAACTATTCAAATGCTCATGTCAGCTTAATTATATTGGACAACCACTATATATACAAGCACTGGATATTCGCATTTCAGAGAACAAGTTTCGATGATATGACACAGATTACTAGCTCAGGTCCCAAAGAAGGCTACGGTGAAGTTTGGGTGATCTTAGTGGAAAACTTTCGGTGATCTCAACATACAGAATACAGATTACAGTGGAGACAACTCAATGATGTATCATAGTGACTCGATGCTATTTTTGTATAACAATTTCGGTGCTACCTTGGTTTGAGTGCTACTACACTAATCACATTCCGGTGATATTACAATGATGTATTTCGTTGCCATCTCATTACTACCACAATGAATATCTCAGTGGTGTAGACTTGGTTCTTCAGTGTCTCAGTGCTATCTTGTTGTTATCACAGTGATACGTTCAATGTCATTGCAAGGATCAAAGTATGAAGAAGAATTACAAGGTTGACTTGATCGATGGAGGTAATCTCGAGTCTAAGTTGTAAGGGTCTTGGTCATCTCATCTTGAATCTACCGAAGGACTAATTTTGACTGGGTATTACCCCTAGAGTGGGGTTTTCTCTGGAAGTGTGACTACATCTTGTGTACTCTTTTATTTGTTGCTTAGCATTACTATTGATGATAAGAAAAGATAAATAGAAAGAACTAATAATAATAACGAAAACATCACAAGATAATGTCATTAATAAGGGAAATCATTTAATTGCCACCTCTATGGATTTTCCAACATGGTATCAGAGCTATGGTCAATGTCAAAGGTAGTTTGAAAAACACTCATACATATTTGAAGCATTCTCAATGAGAATTTATGTTTAAATTTGTCTTAAAGATCCCTCAAGGTGACAAGTTCAAACCTAATTCAGAGAAAAGCAGTTCAGGTTCAATACCACAGTGATGAATTTCGGTAAACCCCAGCGAGCAAGTTCGGTCTTTACGCAAAGAAGAAGTTTTGTTTTCGATGCTATAGCAAAGATAACAAGTTCAGTTAAAAGAATGTTTCATTATCATTACAAGGAGCTCAGATAGGGTATAAAGATGATCTCTATGCTTCCACAGTTCAGTGACATGCTCCCACAGTTCTGTGTTATGCTCCCATGCTCTCACAGTTTGCTAATATGCTTCCACATTTGATATTATGCTCCCTCAATTCGGTGTTATCACAGTGAAGAAAACTCAGTCATCACAAGACCGAAGTACCAAAGTATAAGGCACCTTAATGAACTGTGTCATCACATAAATCTGAAGTTTTTCCTATGGAGAATGAAATTGATAATCCAAGGAACCATCTTGAAGAAAGGACTCTTTGAGGATTTGAGTACAAGGAACCAAGTAAGTATTGTTATGAAATTAGAGGTATGTAATCACAAGGAATGTATGTTCATGAGTTTTTAGATTTGCAATATACTTAATATTAAATTATTCTTGCTTATAACTAGACTAAAATAAAGATTGTAATCTCTAGATAACTTACATCCTTATCTTCTAGGGTTTACATGCAATCTAGGATGTCAAATATAAGGTCCTACTGATGTTTGAAAGAATGAACAACTTATCATAAGCTTCCCTCCTCCGTGATTATGTAGAAGATCTAACTTAAGAAATTAAATTATGTCCTTGGTGTCACATGTTGTGCTTGTAAGTATGTACTACAGGTATAAAATATGATGGCTTAACAATTCAAGGAATCCTTACCATGTCGTCCAAGGCACATCTCTAGATATCTCTCAAACTATACACCTTACAATTTTCTCTTAAAAGTATGATCAAATTATTTTTGAGGTTTGTATTACATTACTAACATCGTCATGTCTAGCTATTTGGAATCATAATGATTCTTGTTTTGGGTAATTCAACACTTGATAAATCTACCGTCCTCATATTCTTAATTGATTTTATAGAACCCTAGACAGTTCTCTGAAAAACCCTAACCTAAGGGTATGTTGATGTTAATGTCTAAAACCCTAAAACTGATTAGGGTTATTGTGAAATGTTATTTGAAGTTTTGTTAATGATGTCATGTTTAGGGTTTTGGTATGATCATGAAAAACTTTAATGTGTTAGGGTTGAATGACATTGTCTGAAATCCCGAACCTTTGGAATTTTGATATAGTAGGGTTTGCTTTGCTAAGCTATAAAACCTTGTATCCTTAGGGTTTGGTTGGGTCTATAAGCAAAACCCTTGTTATGTATTTAGAGTTGTAGGAATGAAACCCTATGTATGTGTTCATTTGGTTGAAACCCTAGCTTATTCTAGGTCGGTATATGTCTAACATATTAATATTACCTGACATATGATGTGCTTATGATATGATGATGAATTCCTAGATATATGTGTTGACCAAAGTGTTAATGGTAAGGAATCCTAGGGTTTAGAAACAAGCTCTAGTCAAAGTTTGATGTTCTAGGATGATGTTATTTGATAAATCTAGGGTTTTGCATCTAAACCCTAGTAGTAGTTAAATTCTCTAGTATTTGTGATATAAAAATTTGGAATCTTTTGTTGAAATTGTGGAATTAAGAAATCTAGGGTTTACATCAAACCCTAGTAAATGCTAGTCATGATGTTGATTAAGTTGTGATTGGTTTTGATTGCTAAAGCTCATGTATAAAATCTAGGATATGTATGAAATACTAGTGAGGATTCTAACATATGAATTCTAAAAGTTGTTAGATTCATTTATCTGACTTGTTTATAGGGTTTTCTATATGCGAGAACTTGTCATGTCATTTAAAGAATATTGAAACCCTAGATATAATGAGTTGTTAATGTGAATCAGGGCAAGAAGTTGAAGTATTGAAGTATAGTCTCTTGTTGATTATGTTTGTAAAGTCTAAATGCTTCCGTTATTATAAGATTTTAATATGGCTAACTTCATGCTTCTATAATTTTTGTTGTACTTGCTATCTATGTTAGAAAATTATATATTACAGAGAAATGGAACACATAAAATATTGCAAAAATATAAACACGGAAAATGCATAAAATAAGAGAGACATAAATATACATGGTTCACCCAGTTTGGGCTACATCCAGGGAGAAACAACCAATCCTTTCTTTTATTATATTATCCAACAAACTTTAAAGAGATACAACCTACAAAAAATTTGCTGTAACACCCTCTCCACTCTCAATCTCCTCTCTCTTCCTCACTCAGAATACAGATATATATAGACGCAACACAATTCCTTCATATATAGTGAGAGGTTGCCTTCTAGGGCAAAAAACCCTAAACTAAACATAACTTCTACCGTCAGATCATCCGCCTAATGAACGGCCCAGATTGACTAGAAATTACTAGACTTTTACCACGTGGAGGGGTGTACAATCTTCTTGGGGTATACATCCGGCTAAAACCTTTGAATGCAGAAGATAATCAGGCTCCACACCCAACAATCTCCCACTTGGAGACTGATTATAGCAACTCCACCGCTGCTTCATTTGCTAGACAATGACTCCTCTTTGGACTTGGTTGTTTCTCATCTTCTTCATCGTACTTGAAGACCAATTGAAACTGAGCAGATTCTCAGTTTCTCCCTGGTTACAACTTTTGTTAACATATCTGCAAGATTCTGGCTAGTGTGTATCTTTTCCAGCTTCAATTGTCCATCTTTCAACGTTGACCGTATGAAATGGTACTTGAGCTGTATATGCTTAGTCTTGGAATGAAATGCAGAGTTCTTTGCAAGATGTATGGCACTCTGGCTGTCATTGTATAACCTGCCCAACTCCTGCTTCTTACCCAATTCATCTAGAAACATTTGTAACCAAATCATTTCTTTACTAGCCTCTGTAGCAGCAACATACTCTACTTCTGTTGTTGAGAGTGCAACAAGACTTTGTAGTTTTGAGACCCATCTGATAGTTGTTCCACCTATAGTAAACATATACCCTGTTGTGCTCCTCCTGTTATCTCCATCACCTGTCATATCTGCATCAACATATCCTTGTAGAGCAATGTTTGAACCACCAAAGCATAATGCTTTATTTGTGGTACCTCTCAAATACCTAAGAATCCACTTTACCACCATCCAATGTTATTTTCCTGGATTGTTCATGTACCTGCTTACAACTCCCACTGCATGTGCAATATCAGGCCTTGTGCAAACCATTGCATACATTATGCTTCCAACTGCTGATGCATATGGAACTTTAGACATATAAGCCATTTCTTCCTGAGTCTTGGGACACGCCTCCTTACTTAATTTGAAATGGCTAGCCAAAGGTATACTAACTGGTTTTGCATTCTACATACTAAACCTTTTCAACACCTTTTCTATGTACTCACTTTGAGACAATGTTAATTTGTGATTCTTCCTGTCTCTAGTTATTCTCATACCAAGGATTTGTTTTGCAGCACCCAAATCCTTCATTTCAAATGAGTTTGCCAATTTCCTTTTGAGCACATTTATTTCCTGCATGTTAGAACCTGCAACAAGCATGTCATCTATATACAATAACAATATAGCTGCCATCATTTTGCCTTTTGAGATAAACAAAATGATCAGAGTGACACCGAGTATAACCTTGTTCAGACATAAACCTGTCAAATTTTAGATATCACTACCTTGGAGCCTATTTTAAGCCATACAAGCTCTTTTTCAACCTGCACACTAGTTTCTCCTTCCCTTTTACCTCATATCCTTGTGGTTGCTGCATATATATCTCTTCCTCCAAATCCCCATGAAGAAAGGTTGTCTTTACATCTAACTGCTCAAGATGCAAATCTTCAACTGCTACTACACTTAGAATAGTTCTGATTGAAGTCATTTTCACAACA